>JAJJMC010015296.1:8106110-8175531 GCA_023531435.1 Papaver californicum | reverse complement strand
AATCGTTACCTTTACAAGTTCGAGAAACGATCACCTTATTTACCACTATAAAAATTACATCATTGTTCATGGAAGATAGATAAAACTGACATTTTTGTGGTTGGTGACCCAAGGTCCCAAGTCAAAGAAATTACCTCATGAAGAGGACACTTGGCCAGGCCTACCTGTTTGAAACCGAAACCTCAAAATACGACTATTACTTCTCTCGTTTCACTTAGTAGAAGAAGTCCTTCAAGCTTCTATACGAAAGTAAGAAAAAGTTCAAAGATTCAAATATGTACATGTCTTTTTGTTTCATTCGATGATTAGTGAAGGTGAAGCTTAGTCTTCCTTGGACTAAACCAAATTAGTTAGCAGGGAAGGAGAACTAATGGTTGACCAAATGACCAGGTCATAATCATATTACTGTTTGCATCCATTATGATATATTTAATGGTTCAAAATAAATTATGATATATTTACATATAAAAAGACCTTCTATCATTTCTGTAAAGAGAAGAAATCAGGAGTAGATCCGATTCCTTAAACGCTAAAACCAAAAAACCATATGGATCCCAAGAATAGTTCTGTGAGTACATCAACTGAATCAGCATTCTCAACCTCATCATCATCATCAAAAGGTTCTTCTTCTACTTCTTCTTCTTCTCTGATTAGATCGCCTGAAAATAAAAAAAGGTTTACAACACTGAGATCACCACTAGTTGATAAAAAATCAAGAGACCTGTGAGAGAATAAATTCTGAGGTATGCATGTCCAAAAATTATTGGAGAAGTAACGAGCTACGATGAGACAAGAAACACTGGAACAAAGCCTTTTAAAGCATTGAATTGACAGCTGCAAACTCGATTAAGTTTGAACCTGACAACATTAATGCGTGACCGACACGTGGGTTGCGGGAAAGTAAGGAACACTACTCAAAACAGATAGCCTTGCTGCCTGACCGACACGTAGGTTGCGAGAAAGTAAAGTACACTGATCAAGACAAACAACTTTAATTGCTCGACTGACAGCAGGTTACTGAAAAGCATGACTCGATAAAGAGTAATAATGAGTATTGATGCATGATTGACACGTGTCGACTTTACAAGCTACAGAACAAAAAGAACTAAAGCATGACGATTCACTTTAAAGAGCTACGTGTCAAACATGCCAAGATTCAAATAAGACCGCAACAGTCATCCCAATCCAAAAACAATAACCTAACTACAAGACCGTAGAAGAGCTTCGGGATAACCAGTGAGAAATTATAAGAAACAAGCAGTACGCATGCTAAGACTTGCGGGAGGAACGATCAGGCCTTGCGGAAATTGCAAATAAGCTTTGCGGGACTACATATCGCACCAAGAATGGATAAGAATAAATAGGTGGAAAGGTAGATTGGTGAGATCCATCAAATTGGCTATAAATACCAAGCTCATAAACAGGAAAAGAGGTTGGAAAATCTGGAGAGAAATCAGACTGAAGACATTGAAGTGATAGCAAAGAGTTTAGGTATGAACTTATGTAAAACTTTAAGTTCAGTTATACTATGATTATTATGTTCATGATTTTATGACATATCAATAGTTTGTTGTATCTTATGATGATGTATAATAAAAGGAATACAAATCTTTTTACCCGTGGATGTAGACAGTCAGACTGTTGAACCACGTTAAATGTATGAGTCAATTCATTTTAAGTTGTTTGATTAATTCTCATTGTTTAAATGATCATGGGAGTTGATTTCATGATAAGATATCATGTTGTACTATGATGTAAATGCTTTTGGTTGTGATCCAAAGATGCCAGATTTTTGGTAATCACAATTTGGCGCTAGAAACAGGGAGGTAGTAAAGAATTTATTCTACCTGTCAAAATTTTCGTTGTTAAAATTTTGAATCGTGTTCTGTTTGAAAATTCTCCTCTTTAAAGTATAATGATTATATATGGTTTTACTCTAAATAAATCAGTTGATGAATTTATAAATTTGGTCGTTATGATCATATTCTTTATTTTTATTATCTTATACCTTCCATAAATGTAAAATTACCAAGGATATTCTTCACATCATTGGTTTGAAAATTTAGTTCATAAATTTTCACCAAGCAATATGTTATGTTTATCAAGTTCTTGATTTTTTACGTTCAATAAAATTCTTGATTCCAGCAAAGAGCAGTGAAATAAGTTTTCAATTGAGTGTTCGAGCTTGGTATTAATTTATTTCCACATGAACTTACAAAACCTATGGTAAACTAGAAAGTTATCAGTTTTGAGTGTGAAATGTTAAAACTAAGTGTAAAATTTTCTTTCAATCAAATTGTATTGCAAATTTATTGAGAATGATAAAAACCTCTTGAAACACATAATTTATTATCTGAGCTCTTTTAGAATACTGGTAAAGAAATCCCTACAACAACAAAAGACTGAGCTTAGAAGAAATCACAACATCTCAAAAGGATTCACACAAATGAGGACAGTGTCACAAAGAAACATGCAAGATCAAGATGCCAATTCAGGAAATCAGGGGAGTGATGCAATAGAGGCTCCTCAACAAAGGGAAATGGTGAGAGAGTCACAAGAGAAACAACCCATTAATGATCACATAAATAAATTCTGAAGATCACTCAAATAGTCGTTCATTTGAAGAAAATTCTCAAAATAGTATTGATCACATTCAACAATTAATGGAAGAAATGGACGAGATACGCAAGGTACAACAGACTTGTGCGGAACAAATTGCACTTTTGACCAGAGAAAACCAAGTACTCAGAGAAAAAGCCCAGCATGGTGCGGAACCATTTACAACAAGAACACGGGGGAAAGAAGAAAGCTCCAGTGGACCCACAAGAAGAAAAGTGAGAGCCAATAAAGATCAAAGAGTAATGGTAGTGGAACCCGCACGCCAGAGGAATGAACCAGATAGATTGGATTTCGATGGTTCAAGATTGCAAAATGATAGGTGGCAAAAATGCTATGAGGACATGGAGCAAATGCGGGAAAAAATAAAGAATTTGAAAAATAAAAAGGGTGGACGATTATAAGAAGTATTAAAAGAAGCTAGGCGAACGCCGTTGGCACCGCACCTGGCGTACGCATCAATGCCCCATGAATGTTGTATTCCCATTTTTGGATGCTACGATGGGACAAAAGACCCAACAACCCACCTGAAGTATTACAGTCGCATCATGACGCGTTGGGAGCAAGATGATGTTGTTATGTGCCGGTATTTTCTATCGAGTTTGAAAGGAATAGCTTTGGCGTGGTATGACAATTTACCAGAAGGGTCGGTGAATTCATACACACAGTTGACCCGCAAGTTCTTAGAAGCATACATGTATAACAGGCCCGCAGATGCGGGGATGGACAAGCTATACTTACTTGCCTCATCTACAGAGGAAACCATCCGTGATTATATAGACGATATGTCAAGCATTTGGGGATATAACCCCAGAAGTCGCTATCAATAGTTACAAGTGGGGAATAGCCAATCGGGAAAGTCAACTCTTTGTTGATATCCATAATACAAATCCAAAAAGTAAAGGAGATCTCAGAGATATCATTAAAAAATATGCAAGATTGCAGGACATTCAGAGGCAACATATGAGAATAATATCTCAACAACAAGGAAATGCAAAAAGAGCCAATTCTATAGAGCCGTCATCCGGATCCGGGAAGAGGTTTGCGGGAAAACTCCAAACATTGAATCAAAGAGAGCCAAGATAGAAGAAAAAAGAAAATTTATCCAACAATTTGAAGAGCGAATTTTCACTAAAATCAACACTCCTTATTCAAAAAAATTAAATGTAATAAAGAAAAAACAAGATTTTCAGTGGCCGCGGTCAAAAGAACAACAACCCGAACACACACAGAACTCCAAGGAGTATTGCGAATACCATTGTTATCGGGGTCATTCCACAAACCGATGCCGGAATCTAATAATGCAAGTACAAAGGTTGATTGATGCGGGGGAGTTAAAAGAATTTATTCAATTACCTGACCCTTCACCAAGGCTTAATAAAGGAAAAGATGTTAATATTCATCAAAATAATCAAACTATTAATATGATCTCTTATTCTGAATCGGATCAATCGTTCATGAGTGCAGTTATTGATAAAATATTGCATAAAGAGTCCGCATTCATGAAGTTTCCAAGGTTACGGGAAGAGTTACTGAAGTATGGGAAGAATGGATGGCATCCCTGCTAACTTTTTCTGCGGACGAGGTTGACCAAGAGATTGAAATGCACAATGATCCGTTGGTACTTACATTGCCAGTACCTGAATGAAATGTAAGGAAGATTCTTATGGATGGGGGCATCTCTCTTAATGTTTTGTTTTCTGATACCTTCCAGGGGATGGGGATAAAAGATGATCAGCTAACACCTTCTTGTTATACAGTTTATGGGTTTAACGGTTCAGCTTCAAAGCCGAAAGGGGAAATTCTGGTTAATGTTGCGGTTGGACCGGTAAGTATTCTGACTAAGCTCAACGTAGTGGAGGCTCCATCTCCATAAAACGCCAGCATTGGTAGACACTGGGTCCATCAACTGAAAGGGGTAACTTCAACGTATCGTCATCATTGTACGGCATGAATTACATATACATCCGGAAGCTACACCTTTTCGGCAACGCATACGTAAAGTTGCGCCTGAACATCATTTGCCAGTTGAAAGAGAGTTAAAAAAGCTTACGGATACGGGATTCATTCGAGAGGTGCGGTATCCAACTTGGATTTCAAACATGGTGATAATACCAAAAAAGAATGGCGGAGTAAGAATTTGCATAGACTTCACCAATTTAAACAAGGCATGTCCAAAAGATAGTTATCCGCTTCCAAGCATTGATCAGTTGGTGGACGCTGTTGAAGGTCATGAGGCTTTATCCTTTATGGACGGACAATCAGGGTACAATCAGATTGCTCTAGCTGAAGAAGATCAAGAACACACTGCGTTCTTCAATCCGCACGGATTATACTGTTATACCAGAATGCCATTTGGGCTGAGAAATGCAGGAGCAACTTATCAACGGCTCGTAGACGCAATTTTCAAACCATGGATAGGCCGCACACTCGAAGTTTATGTAGATGACATGCTGATAAAAAGTAAATTTTCAAAGGATCATTTACAAGATTTGAAAGAGATATTTGAAGCCTTGCGAAAATTCAGAATGAAAGTTAATCCCGATAAGTGCATTTTTGGGGTTACGTCAGGGAAATTTTTTGGGTACTTGGTTACCAAAAGAGGAATTGAAGTTGATTTGGCGAAGATTCATGCCATTGTTGATATGCCATCTACGAGGAATGTCAAAGAAGTACAGAAATTAAATGGTTGTTTGGTCGCACTCGGAAGATTTATTGCTAGATCATCGGACAAATGTAAGCCCTTTTTTGACGCATTGAAAAAGAAGAATAAATTTGAATGGAACGAGGTTTGTGAGCAAGCCTTTTCAAGTATTAAAGTTTATCTCGCCACATTGCCCGCATTACAAAAGCCAGAACCTGAAGAGGTGCTTGCCTGGTACATAGCCGCAACAGAAGATGATGTAAGTGCGGTATTGGTGCGAACAAAGGTAGAAAAACCCGTATTTTACATCAGTAAAACTCTGAACCTCGCAGAAAGAAATTACACGAAAATTGAACAATTAATCTTAGCACTGGTTTTTGCTACCCAAAAATTACGCACGTATTTTTTGACACACTATGTGTGGGTACCAAGCAAAGCTCCGTTGGAGTCTGTACTGAAGAATGTGGGAAAAGTGGGAAGGATAGCAAAATGGAACGCACAACTCGAACAGTTCCACATATTATTTGAGTTACAAACTGCACAAAATTCGCAATCCTGGTTGATTTCCTTGCGGATTTTCCCTTAGATGATGATTTTGAAATTCAAGGTTTGCCCGGGTTCGAAGAGGATGATCCTCAGGATATCCTAAGCTCTGTAAATTCCCGAAGATGGGAAGTATTTGTTGATGGGTCCAGGAACAAAGAAAGTGATGGAATTGGAATTGTAGTTACGACTCCTATAGGGGATCGAATGGTACATTCATTCCGACTTGAGTTCGATGAACATATAAATAATATAGTGGAGTATGAGGCTGTGGTTCATGCCCTTAGGCTCATCATTGAATTGGGGATAAGCGATGTCCGACTCACAAGTGATTCACAACTAATAATTCGACAGGTTGAGTTAAAATATCAAGCGCTTGATGAAGACTTGGTAGAATACAAAAATCTTGTGCAAAAATTGGCGCTTCAGGTTCCAAATATAACCTTTCGGCATTTGTCCAGAGATAAGAATCTTCATGATGATGCATTAGCATTTATTTCTTCAATGATAAAGGATCAAAATACATCAGCAGTAAAAATTGGGCGTATTTATGAACCATCAATCAAGTTGTGGGCAGTTGAAAATGTGGAAGAAGAAGTGGAAGAAGATATTGAAGATGCAGCTATACAAGATGATGCAAGTTTCCCACAAAAAACAGAAAATGATTTAACCAGAGAAGATTGGAGAATTTCAATACATCAATATTTACAAAATGGGATATTACCCACAAGCACTAAAGAGGCAAGAAAGGTGCAATCAAAGTCTGTGAATTGTCAGTTGCGGGATAGAATTCTGTACCGCAAATCCCTTTTAGGGCCTTTACTTCGGTGTTTATCATGAGAGCAGGGGCTATAAATTCTCAAAGATATACATTATGGAGATGCAGGAAATCATAGTGGAAGACAATTGCTGGCTTTAAAAGCAAAAACGCAAGGATATTATTGGCCATTTATGCATAAAAATGCGTAAAATATGGTAAAAAGATGTGAAGAATGTCAGCGCTATGCTAAAAGAATAAAGGCTCCCGCAACAGAACTTAATTCCGTACTCAGTCCCTAGCCATTTGCAAAATGGGGGATAGATATTGTTGGACCATTAGTGGAAGGTACTCAAAAAAGAAAATACTTGATTGTGGTTATAGACTATTTCACTAAATGGGTTGAGGCCAAAGCTCTTGCACACATTAGGGATACCGATGTTTTTAAATTCTTATTTGAGAATATAATCTGTAGATTTGGAATTCCGATGGCCATAGTCTCAGATAATGGACAACAATTACAAGGGAAAAATGTAGATATGCTTTTCGAAGAATTTAACATTCAAAAGAATAAGTCTACTCTGCTAGTCGTGTCGTCATCCAACCAAAATAATTCAAGTTCTTACTTCACTAATATAGATTAAAGTATAGTAATAAGAACAAGTTCGTTCCCACAGAGAGGCAGGTGATTGTTAATTACTTTCGATTACTTATGTAAACAGGGGGGGTTTTGGTTGTGATTATAAATAAATTATACTAAAGCAAAAAGATTAAAACGAATATCAGAGATAAAGAACATTGGCTAGAGAATTCATCTTCCATCTTCCAACATGCTATCAACCAAATCATACTCAACATTCATGCACTCTCAATATCAATAACCCTAAAGCATCATATCGCAGGCTTACTCCGGCAAAACTCCTATTATCATCAAAGGCGCAAGAGCCACTCTTTGAATCCTTTTCACCGAATAACTTAGCGCAAGAGCCACTCAAGTTAAACCCAATGAAAACAATGGTCTTTGTGAGTTGAGGTTATTCTAAGCAACCCAGCGCAAGAGCCACTCGGATTTAACCTAGGTCACGCTTCTACACATAATTGCATGGCAACATCCCGTCGTTAACAACTATGTTATACTACTTGTAACAAGGGCATTTTGACAATTCCAGATCTCAAACCCTAGTTTAGATATAGATGCACATGCATGCTCATCTAATTCGCGACTTAAACAAACAAGCAATCCATCATACAAGGCGTTATAAATGGTAGAACATGAGCGATATTGAAGAGATTATGAACATATGAGAATGAGCCATTCCATTGATAAACATGTTTTCCAACTTAGGACTACATCCCTAACCAATAAGAAAGGTTTAGTTCATCATGGATTTCTCAAAATCCATGGAAAATAAACAAGAAAGCAAGTAAAAGCAAACCCTCGGTATTGTGATGATCAATTGCTCTCCAAGCCGTTCTCCTTGTGTTCTTCAAGTGTAAAAGATGTCTTCTTAATGTCTTGGATGTCTCTTTATCTAGTATCCACGAAATCTAGGTTTTTAATGCTTCCGGGACCGTGTTTTCCATGTTTTAGAAGCCCACACACGTGCCAAAACTCCTGGGACCATGTTTTTATGCCGGAATGAACTCCTTTCCTCTTCTTTGGTTGAATATACTTCAAAAATCCTAAGAAACTCATAAACAAACAAAATCAAAGCATAATGATATGAAAACTAACAAGAAATCTAAACGAACCTAAACTACAACAACTCAATTTCGTTGAGGATACGGTTACACTTAGCATGTGTAACAAGCCTTTAAACCTCTAGGTGTCCCTAGTGGACGAGTTATAGTCTCGTGAGGGATTACAAGAGGTATACCCACAAAACCTAATTTCCAACTTCAAAACATTCAAGAGCACATGCATATAAGAGCTACGAAGGCATAAAGTTTCTGCACACTAACAATAAGAAGTTAGAAGTATAAAGAACATTATTCTCATGCTTAACCCTTGAGTTATGAGAAAACCACCATGTGAAAGGATCCAGGTTCGAGAGTGACCGAATATTTCTGCCTCACCAATAAGATTTTATGAATTTGACACTCAAGCGACGCACTTTATGGTTCTCACATGTGTGCAGGCAGGAATGAAGATAGAAATCCTGCACACATTGAATGGTAGGAAGGAAAGGTAACCTTCCGAATCATATGATGATGTTATCCCATAGAACGTGGGACGAAAAAGAACCCCTTTTCGTTTTTCTAGTGACCTCTAATAAAGGAAATCAACCACTATGCGAGGATGGGAATGCTTACTTACCTTCTCATCCGATCGGCAATCAGCACCACTCTCACAACATCCAATAGAAACGTCTTCGGTCTTCAACTGTTGATGATGAACTCTTGAACTTCGTAGAAACTTGACACTTTGTAACTCTTTTCCTCAATTTCTGATTGTTTAAAACTTTTCTATAGATTTCTTCTTCCCGTCGGCCTTATTGATTGAATACCAGTAACAAATATACACTAAAGCAATGATAAGTTTTTTTTTTTTTTTTTTTTTTTTATTAATGAAAAATAAATAATGAAACTACTATGGCCGTGGGATAAATACTTTACCACTTGATTCTTCACAACATGTATTTCCTTGATATCATGAACTTCACTAACTCACATCTTTTGATTTCATTCGCTCTTGTACATAAGTCTTCAACATTTATATAAAATATTTGTTCTTTCTTGAACGGTTTCTTATAAACCTTGAATTTCTTCAACTTTCCTTCAAATTTTTGATGTTCCGCTTGTTGATGATGATATGTTTCTATGGACCTGTTGTTGTCGAGAGAATGGTGCCAACTGCAAACAAGACTACAAGATAGAGTTAGCAATTTTGATGACACCCTCATGATTGATAGAAATAGCACTCAAGAGATCAAAAAGTAGTGCTGAAATTGATGCGAGGTTAGGTAGCTCATCATTCTACCCGGAATTTGCGCAGATGAAACACTCTAAACGGACAATTGAAGGTTTGGTCATTCAACAATACTGTATTCTCTACCGGCAGTTTAAGTCCATTTTTGTCAGCTCTAGCCTCTCAACAACTAAGCACTCTGAATATAGTTTTCTAATACTTCTAAGTTCAGTTGTTTCGGTTAGAACTCCGTATGTAAACGTAGCTAGAAGTATACTAAGTGACTCTAAAATATCTAAAGGTTGAATGTTTTCATGCAAATATGTACAAAAGTTTTAAAATTCTACCTAAAAACTCTATATGCTTAATTACTCCCCCATACTTAAACTTTACATTGTCCTCAATGTAAATTGATTCCTCCAATGTAAAATCAAGATGGGAAATCCTAACATGATATGAAAAAAAAAATCAAAAGAGAAAGATAGAAATACAAAACCAATGAATTGCCTCCCATTTAGCGCTTAGTTTAACGTCTTCAGCCCGACTTTTTGGTCGTCCATAGACCAACAATCTGAAATTTGGGAATCCACCCATAGAAAAATATGTATTGCAAATATTAACTTCACACAAACATTAGTACAAGAAAATAAAAATAGAAAAGTTATCACTCGATAGAATTTTCCCCCACACTTAGTCTTTTCTACACTCGGAAGTGGATAAAGAACATAGAATTCGGGAACTTCTATAGACTCCTCTTTGCTAACATGCATAGTATGAGAATCAAATATTTCCAATAACGGATATTTAGAAGCAAAATAATTCAATAGTACTTTCGAAGCACATATATTCAAGCCAAAACAAGGTAAAGGAAAATGATCAATAAGCAAAGGTTCAATCAAACCTTCTAAAGTCTCTTGAATTATGGGATCCTTATCTTTTTCAAAAATTTGTAATGAATTACTTACCTTTTGTATATTGTGGTCCTCTATCAAACTTTCTAACTGTTCTTCATTAGTTTCTGCCTCAATAAGAATCTCGACATCAACATTATCAATATCATCCTTGGAAAGTTCAATTGGGTCTTCCACACTATTGCTCAATTCGATTTCATTCTCAACATACTCCTCTTCGTTTTCAGACTCACCGTAATAAGAATCTTCATCGGTTTCCCAACATTTGTCAGAACGTCGTTTCAATTCCATACGAATGGTCCTACTAATTTCTTCGAGAAGCTCTTCCGGGGCTCCGTCATCTTCCAATTTGTATAGTTTCTGAGCAAGTTTTCTGGTATTTACACGCTTTCTACCATTAACTACAGTAGAATCTCTTGAACACGACTCTTCCCTTTGAATGGGTAAATGATCATTATTAAGATCAAGAGTTGAGTTAACTACACAGTTATTATCAAAAATCCGATTCGGAGTTGGAATAACGTCATCACCGGTGTAAGGATTTTCGAAAGGTTCAAAATCATCATCGTATCCCATAGAATAACGTCGCTCACGTTCCTTTCTCAAATCTCTTTTAGCTTCTTGAATTTCTACACCTGATGCCCCTTCATCTATCAATTGCTCAAACCTTCTACCAAGTTCTCTCAAACTTGGTAGTTTTACACCATTACTTGTGGTAGAGTTTCTAAACCTTGTCTCCTCCTGTTGAATAGGTGAATGATCATAAATACGATCAAAATTAGATTTAGATAAACCATCACAAGCATAATTATCCTCCCCTCCTTGTAATTGTTCACTTACATACCTACTATAAGGAGATTGGCATGTCTGAGAATAATTAAAAGGGTACGTGGAATATTGGTCATAACCAAAGGATTGGTTGTGATTATACTCCCCATATGGTTGGAAATTGCCATAGGGTTGAGATTGAAAACCAAATTGATTACCATTATAAGCTTGATCTTGTGCACCGTACATGGAATACAAGTACCTGAAACAAGATTCTCAAAACTAGGTTAGAAAATAAAAAATAAACAAAAAAATCAGAAATAAAAATAAAACCAAAAACAAAAAATAAGAAATAAAAAACAAATAACAATCCGCTATGCCTCCCCGGCAGCGGCGCCAAAATTTAGTCGTGTCGTCAGCCAACCAAAATAATTAAGTTCTTACTTCACTAATATAGATTAGAGTATAGTAATAAGAACAAGTTCGTTCCCACAGAGAGGCAGGTGATTGTTAATTACTTTCGATTACATATGTAAACAGGGGGGTTTTGGTTGTGATTATAACTAAATTATACTAAAACAAAAAGATTAAAACGAACATCATAGATAAAGAACATTGGTTAGAGAATTCATCTTCCATATTCCAACATGTTATCAACCAAATCATACTCAACATTCATGCACTCTCAATATCAATAACCCTAAAGCATCCTATCGCAGGCTTACTCCGGCAAAACTCCTATTATCATCAAAGGCGCAAGAGCCACTCTTTGAATCCTTTTCACCGAATAACTTGGCGCAAGAGCCACTCAAGTTTAACCCAATGAAAACAATGGTCTTTGTGAGTTGAGGTTATTCTAAGCAACCTAGCGCAAGAGCCACTCGGATTTAACCTAGGTCACGCTTCTACACATAATTGCATGGCAACATCCCGTCGTTAACAACTATGTTATACTACTTGTAACAAGGGTCTTTTGACAATTCCGGATCTCAAACCCTAGTTTATCTATAGATGTACATGCATTCTCATCTAATTCGCGACCTAAACAAACAAGCAATCCATCATACAAGGCGTTATAAACGGTAGAACATGAGCGATATTGAAGAGATTATGAACATATGAGAATGAGCCTTCAATTGATAAACATGTTTTCCAACTTAGGAATACATCCCTAACCAATAAGAAAGGTTTATTTCATCATGGATTTCTCAAAATCCATGGAAATAAACAAGAAAGCAAGTAAAGCAAACCCTCGGTATTGTGATGATCAATTGCTCTCCAAGCCGTTCTCCTTGTGTTCTTCAAGTGTAAAAGATGTCTTCTTAATGTCTTGGATGTCTCTTTATCTAGTATCCACGAAATCTAGGTTTTTAATGCTTCTGGGACCATGTTTTCCATGTTTTAGAAGCCCACACACGTGCCAATAACCCAACCGTAACTCTGGCACAAAAATATCACCCAAAAACACCCAGTTTTACGGTTGGGTTCGAGCCAAGAAACTCAACCGTAACTTTGTCACAAAAATTCGCTCCAAACTTCCCCAGGTTTACGGTTGGGTTCGAGCCAAGAAACCCAACCGTAATTCCTCCTGGATACTTTTTTGTACTTCACTATTTTGATCATATCTCCCTCATCCGGTGTCCGATTGACCTCATTCTTTTTGGGTTACCTTCGTCTTTCAATTCTCTACAAGATGGAATTTATAAAATCTTCATGATTTTTCAACCAATTTTACGGTTGGGATTGAGAGTCTAGACCCAACCGTAAATCTTTCTGGAATTTTCCCTCAAAATCAACTTCTTTTACGATTGGGTTTTGGGGTACTTTCCCAACCGTAAATCTTCCTGGAAATCTTGTTTCAAAGTTGTGTTTCCATCCTTTAACCTCTTCTTTTTATGCCGGAATGAACTCCTTTCCTCTTCTTTGGTTGAATATACTTCAAAACTCCTAAGAAACTCATAAACAAACAAAATCAAAGCATAATGATATGAAAAATGACAAGAAATCAATGAATTAGAGTATCCAAATAGTGCAAATAATGCACCTATCATCCGCTATATCCGTAAAGCAATGGGCAAGCTGAAGCAACAAATAAAACAATTGATGTGAATTTAAAGAAAACTCTTGATGGCCATCATAAACGGTGGTGTGAACAGCTTCATAATACATTATGGGCATACCGTACAACAAGAAGGGAATCCACCGGAGAATCACCATTTCTTCTTACTTACGGAACAAAAGCAGTTATTCCAACAGAAGTCATTCTACCCACTACAAGAACAGAAGCATAGGAGAAAAATTTAAATTCAGACTTAATGCTTGAAAAGTTGGATGACTTAGAAGAAAGAAGAGAAGTTAAACTTCAAAAAATATAAAATTATCAAAGAAGGTTGGCAAGAGAATACAGTAAAAAAGTAAAGTTGCGTAGTTTTGTGGAAGGACAGTATGTTCTGCGGCAAATCCTGGAATACCAAAGAGACAAAAAAGCAGGAAAATTTGCACCTACATGGGGAGGACCTTATATTATGCAATGCATTGCGGGACAAGGATCATATCATTTGCGGAATATGGATGGAGGAATTTTACAACATCCTTGGAACTCACAATATCTCAAACCATACTATCCTTGATCAATAAATTGTGCAATAGTTGGCGCTCATAATAGGTAAAGCATATCAAGTGCAATCTCTCTAGAACATCCAAATAAATGTCTATGACTATAGGATTTTTCGCCATAGAGATGCCTAACATGACATTGATTATTGTACCAGGTACTCTCTACTTCAGGAAGTGCTCATAATCAGCAATGCAATTATACAACAATTTGGTTTCATATTAGGTAAAACTACAAATGTAACCTCTCTAAGAAAGTCCATGTGAATGTCTATGAGTGTATGACTATTGGATCTTTCGCTAACAGGGGTGCCTAACGTGATATTAATTGTTGCATCTTTCTCCGTTTTAGTAGACTTTCGGGACCGCATCCTAATTTCCTCCTGGCCAGAGAGAAGTTAGATATGTGTTACACCCACAATATAACTCAAGGTACAAAATTTCCTTGCGGTTAAATAAATCACACTCATACAATGAACTAACAATTAATGTATATTCAAAATTTATTTTGCAGGGATAAAATCACAGGGAAAAATGAAAACGCAACTACAATCTAAAGATGAAGAAGAACGGGACAACAATAAAGAAAGCTAAGGTGCAGGAAACACTTTTAAATGGAGGACTATCTGGAACATCTCTGCGCTTGTAAACTTTTGTAAATCCATCAGATTATACTTGGCCAAGAGTGTTGTTGGCCGCCTTTGCAATTAAAGCTTTAGCTTCGGCTCTTTACCATTTAATATAAGCCTTTTTATTTTCAATCTCCACTTTGAATTGACTTACTTCAGTTTTGCAAGCTTGGACTTTTGTCTTCCAAAACGTTATCTTCCCTCTCTCAGTAGATAAATCCCGAACAAGTCTTTCATTTTTCGCAGTTTCTTGTTGTAATTTATCTTCAACACTTTTGACATTGGAAGATAATAGCTCAAGTTGAGCGAGCGCCTCATTGGCCTTGGTAGAGGCAAGCTCAAGCTGGGTTTGCGCTTCATTAGCTTTGATTGAAGCAAGCTTCAGTTGCGTATTGAGTTCCTCCATCCTAGTATTAGCCGCAACAAGTTCTTCCTCAGCCTTTGCAGCTCTTGCGGTTGCATCTTTAAACTTTTCTTCAAAACCTGAAATAAAAGTAACAGAATAATCAATACGGGAATAATATTAAATTTTAAGCATGCGATAAAATAGGATACCTCCTGCGATGGATTCAAACTCTACTAATTCACGACCCATCACATCTTTGGTAATATGAAGAAAACCACATTCTTCTGAAAGCTTGCTGTAATTGGTCTTGAGTTGTTCAAGGTGCTGTTGACACTGATTTAACTTTGCTTCATTATCCCACAGACGATTCAATTTATATGTACACCTTGCCACTTCTTTATGTAGTCGGAGAATGTCGCTCTCGCGATGAAGAACAGAATCAAATAAATTACGTATCATAGTTTGGGCATCCGAAAGGGTTTTTCCTTTAGCATAAGACTCTAAAGCGGAGTTGTCTCTGTCCTTAATAAGCTGCGGTATGTACGAAGAAAGCTGTGAATGATGATATGATCTGGAACGGGAAAATCCCGCAAGAATATTCTTGCGTTCCACACAAAGCCTGAGGTTTTCTTTTTCCAATTTATCAGATATTGCCCGTGCTTCAGAAACGCAATCTTTAGTCCATAATAAAGTATCTTCAAACTCAGCTTTCTTGCGAAGTTTCTCCACAAATAAAAGACAATGCTGCGATCCTAGTTCATCATATTTCCGGTTGACTAAATCATGACTACTAACAAGATCATTGAATTTTGTCTTGATCTCCACATTCTCATTATTAACTCTTACAACATGATCTCTCAACTGCGTAATTCTACGATGCATCCTAGTTACAAGTTCTGAATCCCTCGATGATCCCATAAAATAATTCAGAAAACAAGTGAAATAAAATAAGAAAAAAGTAATTAGAAGAAAGAATAAAATCTTGATTTTGAAGATTGAGCAATTGTTGGCGAAGCGCGTCATTTTCCCGCTTTAAATCCAAAGCATCATTTTCTACAGCCCTAAATCGGGACTCCATCATTGTGGACCGCGCTTTGTAGAATTGGTACGCAGTATGAGCAGCGCTTTGACCTCGTCCAAGATGTAGAATTAAAGTTATGACAAGAACTAAAATAAAAAGAAATCACAAGGTATAAAAGCAATTAAAATACATGTAGAAGAGCTTGTTGCGGAAAAGAATACACTCGTCCATCCGTAAGTGCGAGAGTTTCCACAAGAGAAGAAGGTTCGAGGATGCGGAATGTGTGATCAACGGCTTCACCTTGATCTTTTAACCAAGCATATCTAACCACTTCGAATGGTACAACCTCCATGGACTTGCGCAACCGGGAGACCGAAGAGCTATCTGATTTCACCGGCAAAGAGTTGCATGGAAAAGACAGAAGATTCTTTGACATGAACTATTGAAAGGCTTCTTATTCTTTTTCCAAGAGATTAAAAGCCTCTGCAACTCCCTTTCCTTTATTCACTTGTGGGAACTCCATGTTCGGCTGTACTGCGTCATCCACAGCCACACTCGCAGCGTTAATTACGACAGATCCAGTTTCTGTCGTAGAATTTGTGGGCACATTACCCGCTGCATTAGTATCCGCAGACTCATTTGCTTCTGCAACATGAGCTTGCGGATCCACTTCTATTGAAGCAATTTTTGGATCAACCTGAGTGTGGCAATCCTCTTCCTCAGTTGAATCATCTTCACTTGAGGCAGCTTCAAGTGGCTCGTCAACGACCAGAGGGGATAATTGAAGAAAAAAGAAGGATCCGGAACAACAGCTTGGTGCGAGAAATTGATGGCAGCATTTGAGACTTCCTCCGCAACACCAACTTGTTCCGCATACTCGAAGTATGTAATTTGAAGATGAATATTCTGCTCTTCTTCTTGCCTCTCTGCAATAGAGCTTCCTTCACCTCTTAAGAGTGAACGACGAAGGGGAGAATCTCGAATTTCTCCCTCTTCCATGTCCGTGGAAGCACGAGGTGCGCCCTTCACCTTCTTCCGACCCTATAAATGAGCCATAATAATTCATTACATGAAATTCTTAAGGAATACTAGAATTAATCAGATCAAAATAATACCTTTTCCGTAGGGGGTGCGGCCTTGCGCTTCACTTCCGCATCATCTTTTGCGCTTTCGTCAGCTTGTGCCCCAGTTTCCGGCTATAAAAAAAAAGAGAAAATTTTGATCAGAGAGAAACTCTAATCATTAAGTAATATAAAAAAATCTAAAAAGACAGAAAGAAACTTTACGTACCACGATGACAAGCGCAAATATGAAGTCAGAAAAATTTAGCCGCCAAGGGAAATAACCATTGAAGCAGGTAAGAAGATTGTAGACCACTTTATCAGTGACGAACCCAAAGATCCACGGACCCTCAATGACTAGAGGGGTGCGGTACCATTTATAGTCGTGATCTTCCCGAATTCTTTCCCTGAGAGGACGCGTTGTCCCTGGAACGTACTTAAGCTTGGCGTTGTCAATTTCCGCTAGCAGACGGAATCCCTCACCACCTTTGCGTCCCGGGACAACGCTCCATTTTTTGAAATTCTTTGCGGCAATTTTGTCCGCGTAGGTAGCGTGAAAGTTTTCCACTGTGTAGTGTTTACGTTCCGCAGGGTCTGGAACGTAACAGGTAAAATTGGTTCTACCTTGGCTTCGCATGCTGCACTCATTTAGTATGCGCCACCAATTCCCATTATACTGAGTTACAGACCGCACTAAGTTCTGTTGAGATTGGTTGCGGCTGGCAAGAACCGCAAACTTAAAAGCGTTTTCTTTCTGGTATAAAGGAAGCTATAGACCCGCATCTAATGCTCCCGCAGGGATTAATAACTTGTCGTTGCTGTATCCAAAACCTTCTATCATTTCCAGGGTAATTTCATGTTCAACACAATCATAGAAGGAGACCTTGAATCGTTGAAGACCATGATGTCTTTTTAAGTCTTCAAGGTTCACTAATTTAAAGCTACATCTTTCATGAGCCCGTTTGTTCTTGGGAGCAGGATTGTTGACCGCAACAGGAACACTTGCGGGATTTGTAGATTCCGAAGGGTGATTCCTCGATACAGGATAACGAGATGACTTCCTGACTAAAGGTTGATCATCCTGATGAGAAGCATCACCAGTAACTTTGGCATTATCTTTTCCAGCCATGATAAATTTTTATCTACACAGGAAAGCAAGAAAAAATAAGCTTATTAAGATCAAAATCAAGAACAAAGCCGAAAATATTACGAAGCAAAAGAACAACAAGATGATCATTACATTCAAATACAAATCAGCCAATCATTCTCTGATCAGAAGAAAGAAGGGATTATGGTAAAACAACCAATCAACAAAAAGAGAAATCAACAACCTTAGAATCATCATTCATTCAAACAAATAATAAATAGATAGAACATCATTAACATCATCTACAATGATTAAGGTACAGATTCAGAGATTGATAAACAAGCAAATACGAAAAAGAAAAAGCAAAAGGGTTACTTACATTGAAGAAAAAGATAGAAGAAAAATAATGATTGAAAAGATAAAAACTTGATCCCGATGAATCTTAGATCACAAAAGTTCAGGAGAATGAAAAGGTGTTGAAGAATCTTCAAAGAAGAATACCGATTGATTGAGAAGATAAAAAATTGATCCCGATGCAAGAATCTTAGATCACAAAGGTTCAGGAGAATGAAAAGGTGTTGAAGAATCTTTGAGAAACTCAAAGGATTGAAAAGCACTAAAACTTTAAATAGAAGAAGACAAGAGGTGTAAAGAATGGAATGAAGGAAATAATTGGTATTAAATTGGAGAAAACTGAAACTGACGAACCGTCGAAAACTGAAAAGAAATAAACTTTTTCAGAGATTTGATTTCCTAGAAAAACGCCAACTGACAAAAACGTGCAAAGAAAAGTTACTGCTAGCGAAAAAAGCGGATAAAAGTGTAACGTGGGAAAGGAAGTTATGGCAGGCGTGGGAATTGAAAAGGTAATTATTATTTTTCCTTTTTTCAAAATTTATACCAATTGTCAATTCCAAAAAAGGAAAAAAGGGGCAAATTGTGAGAGAATAAATTCTGAGGTACGCGTTTCCAAAAACTATTGGAGAACTAATGAGCTACGATGAGACGAAAAACACTAGAACAAAGCCTTTTAAAGCATTGAATTGACATCTGCAAACTCGATAAAGTTTGAACCTGACAGCATTAATGCGTGACCGACACGTGGGTTGCGGGAAAGTAAGGCACACTGCTCAAAACAGATAGCCTTGTTGCCTGACCGACACGTAGGTTACGGGAAAGTAAGGCACACTGCTCAAAACAGATAGCCTTACTGCCTGACCGACACATAAGTTGCGGGAAAGTAAAGTACACTGATCAAGACAAACAACTTTAATTGCTCGACTGACAGCAGGTTGCGGAAAAGCATGACTCGATAAAGAGTAATAATGAGTATTGATGCATGATTGACACGTGTCGACTTTACAAGCTACAGAGCAAAAAGAACTAAAGCATGACAATTCACTTTAAAGAGCTACGTGTCAAACATGCCAAGATTCAAATAAGACCGCAACAGTCATCCCAATCCAAAAACAATAACTTAACTACAAGACCGTAGAAGAGCTGCGGGATAACCAGTGAGAAATTATAAGAAACAAGCAGTACGCATGCTAAGACTTGCGGGAGGAACCATCAGGCCTTGCGGAAATTGTAAATAAGCTTTGCGCGACTACATATCGCACCAAGAATGGATAAGAACAAATAGGTGGAAAGGTAGATTGGTGGGATCCATCAAATTGGCTATAAATACCAAGCTCATAAACAGGAAAAGGGGTTGGAAAATATGGAGAGAAATTAGACTGAAGACATTGAAATGATATCAATGAGTTTAGGTATGAACTTATGTAAAAATTTAAGTTCAGTTATACGATGATTATTATGTTCATGATTTTATGACATATCAATAATTTGTTGTATCTTATGATGATGTATAATAAAAGGAATACAAATCTTTTTACCCGTGGATGTAGACAGTCAGACTGTTGAACCACGTTAAATGTATGAGTTAATTCATTTTAAGTTGTTTGATTAATTCTCATTGTTTAAATGATCATGGGAGTTGATTTCACGATTAGATATCGTGCTGTACTATGATGTAAATACTTTTGGTTGTGATCCAAAGATGCCAGATTTTTGGTAATCACAATTTGGCGCTAGAAACAGGGAGGTAGTAAAGAATTTATTCTACCTGTCAAAATTTTCGTTGTTAAAATTTTGAATCGTGTTCTGTTTGAAAATTCTTCTATTTAAAGTATAATGATTGGTGGACGTTGTTGAAGGTCATGAGGCTTTATCATTTATGGACGGACAATCAGGGTACAATCAGATTGCTCTAGCTGAAGAAGATCAAGAACACACTGCGTTCTTCACTCCGCACGGATTATACTGTTATACCAGAATGCCATTTGGGATGAGAAATGCAGGAGCAACTTATCAACGGCTCGTAGAAGCAATTTTTAAACCATGGATAGGCCGCACACTCGAAGTTTATATAGATGACATGCTGATAAAAAGTAAATTTTAAAAGGATCAATTACAAGATTTGAAAGAGATATTTGAAGCTTGCGAAAATTCAGAATGAAAGTTAGATAAGTGCATTTTTGGGGTTACGTCAGGGAAATTTTTGGGGTACTTGGTTACCAAAAGAGGAATTGAAGTTGATTCGGCAAAGATTCAGGCCATTGTTGATATGCCATCTCCGAGGAATGTCAAAGAAGTACAGAAATTAAACGGTTGTTTGGCCGCACTCGGAAGATTTATTGCTAGATCATCGGACAAATATAAGCCCTTTTTTGACGCATTGAAAAATAAGAATAAATTTTAATGGAACGAGGTTTGTGATCAAGCCTTTTCAAGTATTAAAGTTTATCTCGCCACATTTCCCGCATTACAAAGGCCAGAACCTGAAGAAGTGCTTGCCTTGTACATAGTCGCAACAGAAGATGCTGTAAGTGCGGTATTGGTGCGAACAAATGAAAAGGTAGAAAAATCCGTATATTACATCGGTAAAACTCTGAACCTCGCAGAAAGAAATTACACGAAAATTGAACAATTAATTATAGCACTGGTTTTTGCCACCAAGAAATTACGCACATATTTTTTGACACACTATGTGTGGGTACCAAGCAAAGCTCCGTTGGAGTCTGTACTGAAGAATGTGGGAAAAGTGGGAAGGATAGCAAAATGGAACGCACAATTAGAACAGTTCCACATATTATTTGAGTTACAAACTGCACAAAATTCGTAAGTCCTGGTTGATTTCGTTGTGGATTTTCCGTTAGATGATGATTTTGATATTCAAGGTTTGCCCGGGTTCGAAGAGGATGATCCTCAGGATATCCTAAGCTCTGTAAATTCCCGAAGATGGGAAGTATTTGTTGATGGGGCCAGGAACAAAGAAGGTGTTGGAATTGGAATTGTAGTTACGACTCCTATAGGGGATCGAATGGTACATTCATTCCGACTTGAGTTCGATGAACATACAAATAATATAGTGGAATATGAGGCTGTGGTTCATGCCCTTAGGATCATCATTGAATTGGGGATAAGTGATGTCCGACTCACAAGTGATTCACAATTAATAATTCGACAGGTTGAGTTAAAATATCAAGCGCTTGATGAAGACCTGGTAGAATACAAAAATCTTGTGCAAAAACTGGCGCTTCAGGTTCCAAATATAACCTTTCGGCATTTGTCCGGAGATAAGAATCGTCATGCTGATGCATTAGCATTTATTTCTTCAATGATAAAGGATCAGAATACATAAGCAGTAAAAATTGGGCGTATTTATGAACCATCAATCAAGTTGTGGGCAGTTGAAAATATGGAAGAAGAAGTAGAAGAAGATATTGAAGATGCAGTTGTACAAGATGATGCAAGTTTCCCACAAAAAACAGAAAATGATTTAACCAAAGAAGATTGGAGAATTTCAATACATCAATATTTGTAAAATGGGATATTACCCGCAGGCACTAAAGAGGCAAGGAAGGTGCAATCAATGTCTGTGAATTATCAGTTGCGGGATAGAATTCTGTACCGCAAATCCTTTTTAGGGCCTTTACTTTGGTGTTTATCACGAGAGCAGGGGCTACAAATTCTCAAAGATATACATTATGGAGATGCGGGAAATCATAGTGGAAGACGATCGCTGGCTTTAAAAGCAAAAACGCAAGGAAATTATTGGCCATTTATGCATAAAGATGCGGAAAATATGGTAAAAAGATTTGAAGAATGTCAGCGCTATGCGAAAAGAATAAAGGCTCCCACAACAGAACTTAATTCCGTACTCAGTCCCTGGCCATTTGCAAAATGGGGGATAGACATTGTTGGACCATTAGTGGAAGGTACTCAAAAAGGAAAATACTTGATTGTGGCTACAGACTATCTCACTGAATGGGTTGAGGCCAAAGCTCTTGCACACATTAGGGATACTGATGTTTTTAAATTCTTATTTGAGAATATAATCGGTAGATTTGGAATTCCAGTGGCCATAGTCTCGGATAATGGACAAAAATTACAAGGGAAAAATATAGATATGTTTTTCAAAGCATTTAACATTCAAAAGAATAAGTCTACTCAGCTCTATCCGCAAAGCAATGGGCAAGCTGAACCAACTAGTTAACAACATCAACTATTAAATCCTTAGGTGAGTATTATTCATCATCTTCAAGTATTTCAACAATTAGTTATACAAAGTTATCCTAAGATTGAATTTTTTTTTTTGTAAAGTATTTTTTTCCAATTTGGCGGAAAGAATTTATATGAAGTTTCATGCCTTGAATCTGTCACTTGGGGTTACACTTGTTACAATACTGTAGTTATTCTTGATGAGGTTAATGTAATGGATTGAAGGGAAGTATATAATCATAATTTATGATATCAACAGCTGAACATACTAGTGGCTGTCAATGAAGGTTGATTCTATACAGAATTGTTGTCGCACGCAATGTCTTGGGATGTCTTAAGGGTTGATCTTTTATGCTAGAATTATGAGAGAGGGGGGGACACTTAGCATTTGGGTGTTTAAGGAGAGCAATTAGCCTTTGTTGCACAAAGGTATTCAGTTACATGACATTCTAAGCAGAAATGGATTGTCGGTTTTTAAGTGATGCAGATTCATATCTATATATCCAGGCTTTATGGGTTTCAATCCATTGAATCAGAAGATGAGATTCTGTAAATCATTTACTACAGATTACCATATTCCGAAAATATCAGTTAATTTCTGGTTTATCAAAGCTCCTTAGAGCTTATCCTGTTTCTATTCGACTTAATCTAATTCGGATCGTTCTAAGAGATTTGTTAAAACTGTAACTAGTTGCCTTTTGGAAGAATAGAAGCTGGTCTAGAAACAATCTAAGTGGAGCCATCATACTTTTTGTTTGCTAGATTCAACATGTTTGATTTGGTTAAGTCAGTCTTGCTTGTGATTACTTAGAATTCCCTTCCAATTAGGATTTTTTTTTTTTAGTGTATGCCAAGACCGCTCAAAACCATCACTGAGCGAGCTTGAAAAAGAGACACTCTAGGTCGTTTGATTAGTGACAAACCTAGTAGTTTTGTCCCTGGAAACGAGGACCTCGAAGACTCTTCTTTTGAGGGCCCTATTTTTGGAAATTTCAATTTTGAGAACTTGACACGGTGTGAAGAAGTTACTCCTAGTCCTTTGATAGCGCCAGCAATGGCAACTTTAAAAGCTTTGTTGAACCTGACCAGGACTTCTCGTCCATCATGTATCAAGTTAGCTGAAATATCAATAAGGTAGAAGGATCTTTTGAATCAGATGCCAAAATAACAGCTATATCAAAAAGGTTAAAAGCTTTAGAACTAGGTCAATCTAGTTGTGGAATTGAGTCCAAATCATTTTGGGACGCATAAACTGTTGAAGAGCACACCCATGATCTTTATAATAACACTAGATTTGATAATCATCATAAGTTTGACCCTTTTTTAGAAACCTATAACCCTGGTTGGAGAAACCATCCTAACCTTTCTTGGTTTGAGGGAGAGAGTCAAGGTCAGTCTAGTAATTCTAAGGTTCCCCCAGGTTTTGGATATACTAAGAATCCTTCAGGACCGGCATAATTTCAGAATCTGATAGATAAGACGATCATGAGTTTAGCAAAGTCTTTCGCCTTATTAACTCAGAACACTACAAATTTTCAGCAGTCAGTCAACCAAAGATTATAAGAAAATCAAAAGATTGTTCAGGATAACAGTCAGGCTATTTCCAATTTAGAAACCCATGTTGGTCAAATCGCTGAGTCTTTGAGAGAAAGAGAAAAATACAAGTTCCTTAATCAACCACAACCCAATCCTAGAGGAGTTCATGAAGTATCTTCTGGTGAGAAATCATCAAATCATGTGAATGCAATTAGAACCCTTAGGAATGGTAAAATGATAGACAACAAGGTAAACATGTCTGATAGTGAACCTACTGTAGTTCATCCTTCTGAGCCAGTAGCTGAAGAGACTGGTGAAGTCTTTAAAGAGCCCGATGCATTTCCTTATAAGCCAGATTTTGTGCCCAGAGCCCCGTTCCCATAACTGTTAGCACCAACAAAGAAGGAATCCAATTTTAACGACATAATGAAGGTTTTTAAGCAAGTCACTATCAACCTTCCTTTATTAGATGCAATTAGGAAAATTCCTACTTATGCCAAGTTTCTTAAGGATATATGTACGCGAAAGCGAAAGCTTAGTGTACAAAAGAAATCCTTTTTAGCTAGTCATGCGAGTTCAATTATCCAGAACAATACAAGTCCTAAGTACAAAGACCCAGGGTCCCCAACCATTTCTTGCACAATAGGTAACTACCGTGTTGAGAAAACGTTACTTGAATTAGGAGCCAGTGTGAACTTACTTCCTTACCTCCATCTAGGACTTGGTGATTTGAAACCTACTCAGATAACACTGCAGTTAGCTGATAGGTCTGTGACAATTCCTCGTGGTGTCATAGAGGATTTTTCTATTGAGGTCGATAAGTTTATTTATCCAGTGAATTTTGTTGTCCTTGATACCCAACTTGTCCCTGACCCAGAGAATCAGATACCTGTGATATTAGGTCGCCCGTTTTTAGCTACATCTAATGTGATCATTAACTGTCGAAATGGTATTATGAACTTATCTTTTGGTAATATGACTATTGAGCTGAATATTTTCAATATCAGTAAGCAACCATCTGAGCTAGATGACACGTGCATTGAATAGGTGAACATGATATGAACATTAATTCAGGAGTCATTACCAAACTCTTTGTTAGAAGATCCATTAGAGAAATGCCTAGCCCACTTTGGGTTTGATTTTTATGATGATAGTGCGATTAATGAGGTGAATGCTTTGTTAGATTCATCCCCTTTGATATACACTAGTAATGGATGGAAATCTAAGTTCGAACCACTACCAGTTTCTAAGTCTACCCTAATTCCTTCTTTAGAAGAGCCTCCTAAGTTGGACCTTAAACAACTACTAGATACCCTGAAATATGTGTTTTTAGGCCCATCTGAGACTTTTCCTGTGATTGTAGCATCCGACTTGGATAATAACCAGGAAAATAGGCTAGTGACCGTGCTTCAAGACAATAAGGAAGCTTTAGGGTAGACCATATAATACATTAAGGGTATAATTCCTATTATTTGTGTACATCAGATTCATTTAGAGGATGATACCAAACCCTTTAGGGAGATGCAACGTCGACTTAACCCTAACATGAAAGAAGTAGTTTGAACTGAGGTGCTTAAGTTGTTAGATAAGGGTATTATCTACCCCATTTCAGACAATAAGTGGCTCAGTCACGTTCTGGTTGTTCCAAAGAAATCAGGTATCACTGTAGTCCAAAATGATAACAATGAGTTAATCCCAACCCGAGTGACCACGGGGTGGCGTGTTTGTATTGACTATAAAAAATTGAACAAGGTCACAAGGAAGGACCTATTCCCCTTCCTTTCATCGACCAAATGCTTGAGGGATTAGTTGGACATAGCCATTATTGCTTGCTAGATGGTTTTTGTGGTTATAATCAGATTGTTATTGCCCCAGAAGACCAAGAGAAAACCACTTTTACCTATCCCTTTGGTACCTTTGCATATAAACACATACCTTTCAGGTTGTGTAATGCACACGCTATTTTTCAGCGTTGTATGATGATCATATTTTCTGACATGGTAGAACGGTTTTTAGAGGCTTTTATGGATGATTTTTCATTATTTGGGTCATTTTTTGATGAGTGCTTGCATTATTTAACATTAGTATTGACTAGGTGTAAGGAAAAGAATTTAGTGCTTAATTGGGAAAAATGCCATTTCATGGTTCGATCAGGAATTGTTTTAGGGCATATCGTATCTTCTAAGGGTATAGAGGTAGATAAATCCAAAGTTGACTTATTAAGACTTTACAGGTTCCCGAAACTGTAAGAGATGTTAGGTCATTCTTAGGGCATGCAGGTTTTTATCGTCGATTCATTAAGGATTTTAGTTTGATTTCTAGACCTCTTTGCAATCTGCTTGCAAAAAATGTTAAGTTTGTCTTTGATGATGCTTTTTTAGAGGATTTCGAGAAGCTTAAGACTTTGCTCACTACCGCCCCTATTGTCCAGGCACCTAACTGGAACCTACCCTTTGAGATAATATGTGATGCTTCAGATTATGCTATTAGCGTTGTGTTAGGTCAGTGAGAAAACAAATTACTTCATGTGATTTACTATGCCAGCAAAACTATAAATGATGCCCAACTGAACTACACCACCACAGAGAAGGAACTGTTAGCCATTGTTTTTTCCTTAGAAAATTTTAGATCCTATCCCTTAGGTTCTAAGGTTATAGTCTTTACTGATCATGCTGCTTTGAAATACCTTATTTCTAAGAAAGATACTAAACCTAGATTGATAAGATGGATCCTTTTGTTACAAGAATTTTTTCTAGAAATTAGAGACAAAAATGGAGCAAAAAATGTAGTAGCAGACCACTTGTCTAGACTTGTTGTGGATTCCCATGATAATAACCCTCCTGTGAGAGATAGTTTTCCTGATGAACAACTATTCCTTGTTTTCCAATTACCTTGGTTTGCGAATATAGTGAATTATCCTGTTACTGGTCGAATGCCTCAACAATGGGGTAAACAAGATCGTTCTAGGTTTTTAGCCGAGGTAAAGCATTTATTTTGGGACGATCCTTATTTGTTTAAGTATTGTCTATACTAGATTATTAGAAGATGTATACCTGAGAGTGACCAGTCCAGTATTATTTCCTTTTGCCATGATCATGTTTGTGGGGGTCATTTTAGTACTAAGAAGACCGCTGCTAAGATATTGCAGTGTGGATTCTACTGGCCTTCGTTGTTTAGAGACACCCACAGTTACTTTGTTGCTTGTGAGCGTTGCCAGAAGTTAGGAACCATTTCCCTTAGAAATATGATGCCTTTGAACCCTATTTTAGTTATTGAGGCCTTTGATGTATGGGGCATTGATTTTATGGGTCCTTTTCCTAATTCATTTGGTTATTTTTACATCCTTGTCGCTGTAGACTATGTCTCAAAATGGGTTGAGACAGTTTCGTGTAAAAGAACGACCACAAGGTTGTGGTCCAGTTTTTTAATGATAACATATTTGCACGTTTTGGTACACCGTGATCTATAATTAGTGATGAAGGGTTACACTTTTGTAATCGACCGTCTAAGTTTTATATGAAGAAATATGGTATTACCCACAAAGGAAAGACTAATAGGAAAGACTGGTCATTGAGGCTTAGTGATTCCTTATGGGCTTACCGTACTACGTTTAAGACCCTACTGGAATGTCACCTTATCGTCTAGTTTTTGGCAAGGCATGTCACCTGCCCGTCGAGTTACAACACAAAGCATATTGGGTTGTAAAGCAATTTGATTTTTCATTTGACAAGGAAGGATCTCACATGAAGCTCCAACTCAACGAGTTGGAAGAGATTCAGAAAGATGCTTATGTTAGTGCTAGGGAATATAAGAACAAAATGAAACTTGTGCATGATATAAATATTTTAAGAAAGTCATTTTCTCCCGGTCAAAAAGTTCTTATGTATGATATTCGTTTGCATGTATTCCTCAAGAAGTTACGCTCTCGATGGAACGGTCCTTTTGTTGTTCGCACTGTTTTTCCTTATAGTGCTATTGAGATTGAGACTCAAGATGGTAGAAATCCTTTCAAGGTTAACGGTCAGAAATCCTTTCTACAAGTGCTGTTGAGGAGGTCCCTCTGGAGGACCCTGTTTACTTTGATTGACCATCAAGGTTGTTTTTTGTACATTAATAGATTTTTGTAGGTTTTTATTATTCTTTTTTAGGTTTTTATTTTTCTGTCTTATTCTCCTTAGAAGGATTGTTAAGATTAACCCATGTACTATCTTTCTGACTTATCTTTTTATTCCTCTTTTTACTTATCTATTGGTACTGCTCTTTAATTTGAATCATTGAGGACACTGTTTGTTTTAAGTTTGGGGGTAAGGGAGAAACTTTTTAGTGCAGTAATAAAACTCCAAACTTTAGAAACTTCTGAACAATTCAGGATACACTAACCATTCTAGGTAGATGGAAACGTAGCTCTTATTGTATAGGAATTGGTGTGCCCAGTTAAATGGTCTATTCATAAAATGACAGAGTTCAGGTGTTAGAAATAACATGATAGTCGTCACCATATCTCGGAGTCTATCTCGACCATATCACCTTTTGTTTTTATTTTTGCAATATTTTGTGTTTCTCTAAGTGATTGGTAGGGCACCAATATCGAATTGTTATCGCCGCCAGGATAGAGTAGATTGTTTGAGATCAAGCCCCACTATTGTATTTTATTTAGATCATTATTTAAAACAAATCGAGTATTGACACTTTGATAGCAATATATGTGTGTTCTCCCTGTCTCTGTCGCCTAAGAAAGCGTAGATCGCAGGATCCATGAGACCTATCATGTAAGATGCTGATAAAAAGCATGCACTTAGATTCGTTTGATCTAATCATGTTGTCAGTATATTTAATAAAATAATAAATAATTTTTTTATTTTCGATAAATCGATCGCTGGGACCCTTGTGTATACCAACTGAGTCGATATTAGTATAAGGAGTAAGACCAGTGGGAGCGTATCTCAATCCATTAGGATTCATCCTAGCACTGACCTTCAGACAGATGTGGAAAACACCGTTCACCTTAGTCAACATGCGCAAACTTCATCATCTCCATATCCATCTTCTAAATCTTTTTATGTGATTGAACTTTGATAGATTCTGATTATCGTGGTTGAACGACTATCTAAGTAGAGCTTTGTTTTCTTATATATGAATTTTAGTATGCTGAGTGCAAACTCGTGTACAACAATTGGACACATAAAGGATAATGATTCCCATAGCCGAAGAATTTAGTATGTCCACTAAATAACTTGTTTAGTGTTTACTCTCAATCGTTCACAGGTAGCTAGGGTTTGGAGTAGAAAGTTTTGTGGGTATACCTCTTGGAAACCCTCACGAGACAAAACGCATCTACTAGGGACACCTAGGGGTTTAAAGGCTTATTACATATGCTAAATATAATCGTGATTCCTACGAAAGTGACTTTAGATTTTATTTTATTTTTAGGTTAGATTTTGCTTAAGGACTAGCAAATAATAAGTTTGGGGGTATTTGATAGACACATTTTTGTGTCTAAATTGTTTTCAGTTTCATATTTTGTTGGTACTCAATTTTGTACTTATCATGGGTTTTTATGTCTTTGTAGGTATTTTTGAAAAATAAATATTTATGGAAAAATTGGCTCAAAAAGTGATAAAAGCACCCAAGAAAAATTGATAAAGGCACCCAAGGACAACTGATAAAAGGACCCCATCTTTGGATAGGGGCAACCCTATTTCAAATTCAAATTCCGAAAATGGCGGGAAAGCTGCCTTACGTGAGCAAGAGTTATCTGAGTTGGTGGAGAGCGAGATTTTTGGGATTAAATAGCTGTTTCGATATCTTAGAAAGAATACTCAACCAAAACAAGTTGAAACACGTCAAAGGGGAGAGTTTATTGCCGGAAAAAAATGGTTCAAAGTCGTGTTTGAACCGAAAAAGAAAATCTTCTCTGTTTCGTACGATAAGAGTTGTTTGAGTCCTTATCTACTTTGTAAGAGTTGTTAGGGTTCGTGGAGCCTATATAAAACAAAGAGAAAGGAGAAACACACAGGGGAGAGGCTCAGGAAGAAAACAGGAAGAAAAAAAGTGTTGTTGCTGCTTTAGTGAAGAACAGGGAATAGGCGACGATTTCTTCAACTGAACAACAACGGATATCTTCGCCTTTGCTACATTTATCTTTAGTTGCGACTGTTCCTTCAACTGAACATCAACGGATATCTTCAGAACAACAACGTTTATCTTCAGCGGAAGCATTTTCTCTTCTGTAATAATGGAAACAGTTGTCTGCAACACCATTACACCATTGCAAACTCCCTATTTACACAATTGTAACTCTTTTCATCTTTGTAAACAATTTTTGAGTCATGAATACATATTCTGAGAGTATTTCCAACATGAGGATCTAGACCCCATTGCTGAGGCGACGGAGGAAGCCATTTTTCCAATAATAAAGTGGTATATTTTTATCTAATTAATTTTTGCCATTCTTTTATGATTATTTACTTTGAATTAAATTTGAAATAATGATTTTTATCAATTAATTGTTTTTTCTTTTGATGGGTCAGTTTAGGGCTATTGATATCTCATACTTTTGATTTACAACTATTTTTTTGAAAATCTAACTTTGGCAATATTTAGAATCAATTGAATGTATGAGTTGCAAGATAATTATTAATACTAAATCACTTGAAAAATTGGCTAATGGTGGAATCCTTAGTCTCAGTTCTTTCCATAATCTTAAATCAATTTTAATTTAATCTTCTGTATTTTTAGTATTGAAAATTAGGTTTAAAAATCAAATCTTCACAAGTCTGAGTATCGAATCTTTTACCACTATTTCTAAAACGTTTCAAGGACCAGTGAACCAAACCTTAATTCTATATTTTGCCTATAAATAGGCATGTTAGTAAATGTAATAGGGTTGATCAATTACGTAAGAGAGTAACAAAGACAATTACTGTAAAAGATCAGAAGACATCATCTGTGCTTGTGATCATCATCATACCATAGTGAAATCCCTTCCGTGGACTTAGGTTTTAACACTGAACCACATAAATCTGTTGTGTTCATTATTATTTCTTATTTTGTGAGTTTTAATCTTAAGATTCATATGGAAAATATAAAAGAGTGCTTTAGGATTGATCTTGGGTGTATTGTGGGATTTCCTGCAACTACACCAATCATTATTACAAAGTTAAGTGATGTTGTTATTGATTATTCATGTATCAGCACATGAAGTCTCTGTATCTTAACATCCCATCATCTTTGTTAATTGATCAATCAAATCATTAGCACCAAAACAATTTTTATTGAGAATCCCTGTCATCTTCATTTTCTAACTGATCATTTGATGTGTAAATAGTATTTTGAAGTTACGTTAAGGCTCTTCACTAGCCTTAACTTTAATGGCATCTGGTACATTGTTCTATAAGGTTGTGAAGTGCGGGTGATCTTAAATCAAGGTTCAGTATAGAAGATTATTATTAATCTCTATTTTCTTTCGCATTGAAAACACAATCTTTTCGATGATAATTATGCAGACACAATCTTTGCATTCCAGCAATAGTAAGCTTGACCATTAATGATAATCTTTTTTTGGTTTTTCTTTCAATACGATTTACTTTCCATTTTTATCCGGAAAGTTTTATCCTTTAATTTTTAAAATATACACCTATTTTCAAAAATATATCAAATTTATTTCACTAATCTAAGCTCACTTTCGAGCTCATTATCTAATCAAGCCAATTTCAACACAAGACAATACATTCCGCGGTTGTGAAGATACGTTGCTTTCATTTTTGTTCAAGTGTGATCGAAGATCAAGTGACCGTGGTTGAAGTTTAAAGTACAAAGTTTTGGATCAGTTTTGGTATCTTTCAAGAAAAAATTGTTTAAGTTGAACACTTCAAATATCTATATGTCCAATTTGAGGGGGTATTGGAATATTGTATGGTGTACAAGACAGAATATCGAGTGACCATGCTATTCTAGCACGTGAAGTGAAGACCAAGTCAGTAAAAATCTAGATAATTATGTTATTAGTTTTCTAGATATGTATTACCTAGTCAAATGGGATATTGCATCATCTCTTAGGTTTAGTTAACTCTATAAATAAGAGTTTAGATAAAATATAAACATATCTCAGTAAATACTGAAGATCGATAATATCATTCACTTTTCGGGATTTTATCCGTGGATGTAGGCCATTAGAACCGAACCACGTTAAATCTCTTGTTTCAACTTTAATCGACGATCTTTTGATACTCATAATTTATTAGAATTCCTTTAGATTATCAAGAGCAGAGAATTCGGTAAGGAGTTATCACTTTAACAAAGGAGGAATCACTGTTGGCTTGGGTGTGATAAAAATTGGTCGCAAGTCCGGGTATCTGATCCTAGGAACAGGACAACCACGTAGATTATCATGTGTTAGAGTTGCAACGTTGTAGGCAAGACAGCAGCCACGGTCAACAATGATGATAACATTACGATCCACCGGATTTAAATAGACGCCCTCTAATTTTACTCGTGTATAACCCTTAAGTTCAATATTTTTGTGCACCATTCGCCAGTTGACTTCTCCATTAGTGTAGTCACCCTCAAGCAGCCACAAACTGAAAAAAGCCCCATGATCGATAAAGCCATAGTATGTGGATCCTTCTGACTCCCCAAAGATATAGTACCAACCATGTCCTATTTCAGTTTGATCACGCATTGCAGAAAAAGCAATTGACCTGCATCGATCATTACCATTTTCGGTGTTTTCTAGAGTACTATAAGCTGCCAAGATCTTTTCACCAGTTCTACGTGCCATCCAATACAAGACACCATGAAGGATATGCATTTCACAAAAAACATGCCATATTAGGCCCCCATATTTTTGTTAGAATTAAAAGTAAATTTATTGCTTATTTATAAAAAATTGTTTTGTTACCAAAATTATTTTGGTGGGACCAAAGAGTCACTAGCCTATATTGTGGGTGGAAATAACAAATCCACTATTCACTTCTATGTGAATGAGAAATCTTTGGTTTGTCCCACATGGGATAAACCAAGGATGAAGTTTATCTACATTACCACGAAAGTTGCTTCTAAGGGAAAAAACTTGTGGATTGGATATGGACAAAGGAATGGGCTAGTGGGCAAATTCACACATGTGGGGTGCTTCGCACCGAAGAACGAACGCGGGCTTGCGGAGCTTGCGTGTGTTTTTGTGTGAGCTCGGCGTATACCAGCGTGTGCCTATCAAGATTCAACGGTTTTATTTTAGTAAATTCCTTTAATAAATTTTACCGTTTCAATATTAATGATATTTATTAGAATTAAATAAAAAATCTTTTCATTAATGGTTTTAAATTCAAAACGAATTTCTTCTCCTATAAAAGCAGAAAAGGTTTTTATTTTTTCCTCACCCCAGTCGCAGCTACTATCCTGACGACTTTTCCCCTCTTCTCGTTTTGTTTGCGCACGTAGTTTTATTTTTTCCATAAATCTTATTCGGCTGTTAAGTTCGCAACGGGCCAACGAATTTTTGCTAGCTGGGTTGGTATCAGGTGGTTTTATCCTGGATTCGATTTGTCCTCACTAGTGGTATAGCAACACTCTTTCTAGAGGTGTACCCGACAAATATCGAGTTAAGGGCAGTCTGTTGAACATGCGACTCCATCTTCCTGTGTGTGTGTTTGTCTGAAGTCTGCTGTTGTTTCTTCTAACCCTTAACTATCTTCAAGTTTCTGTTTGGGTTGTTCATTGTTACAGGAATTTCTCCAACAATTTCTTTAGGCCATGGAAGCGTTTTCCATTCACTCGTGTCAGAAGAAAAGATATGTAAGCCGGGGTTATTTTCCAACATATCAGAATAGAGATACACCACCTTGTAGTTAGGTATAGAATGACTAAGCGACGCTGTTGCGGATTCACATACCAATTTAATGCACTGGTCACAATATTTTCGAGGATAATTAATGTACTGGTCATAATCTTCTTGAGGATCATATGGTCGAGGAGGGAGGGAGACCCATTGTTTGGTTAGGGAATTGCATATGCATAAGAACTTAGTATTCATATTATTCGAGTGTGCTGAATAAAGTACTAACCCATTACTACATGAATCTAAGAGGCATACTTCTTCTACTTTTTGTGTTTTGAATTGCAATGTATCTGAAAGGAATTTTAAAGATAAACCATCATATTGGTCTATGAATTTGCGGTTACGATTTAGATAGAGTTTTTTTTGCGGAATGAGGGATCATACATGAAGATCCATGGGATACGACTAGTACTAATAGTATTGAAAAATTTGTTGATAAAAGCTGAGTCAGATAAAGAGAATTCCATAAATTTGATACACACCTGAATTTATACACTGGTTCTAATGATGGAAGACGATAGAAGATCTCGTACAATACCTCCGTCTGTAAATCTACGGTTGATGATGATGACACATATAAACAACAAGCTGCTCTAAACAAGATGTTGGAGAAAATTATTCCTGTAACAGAAAAACAAACCAAAAACCAGAAGCTTCACAATTGTTAACGTTAGCGCAAATATCACAATCACACAAAGCACAGAGAGGAGGAGTCGCCTGTTCAACAGATTGCCCTTAACTCGATATTTGCCAGGTACACTTTAAAAAAGTGTTGCTATACCTTTAAATTTGACAAATCGAATCCAGGATAAAACCTCTTGATACCAACCCAGTTAGCAAGACTCGTCAGCCCATTGTGAACTTAACAGAAGAATAACTTAAAAAATTAATCTAGTGCGCACAACAAAGCGAGAAGGGGGAAAAGACGACAGGATAGTAGCTGCATCTGGGGTAAGTTGAAAATGAAAATTCTTTTTCTTTTATAGACAAATTTGAGAGAAGAGAATTAAATTGTATTTATGAAAAATCTTTTGATTTAATTCTCATTAATTCACATAAATAATAAAACGGTTTTTAATTAACATAAATAATGAAACGGTTTTAATATTTATTATATGAATTTAAAATAAAACCATTAACTCTTGATAGGCACACGCTGGGCACACGCCGGCTCACGCCAAGCATACGACGGCTCACGCCAGCTCAAGCAAAACATACGCAAAAAACACACACAAGCTCCGCAAGCTCGCGTGCGTGCTTCGGTGCGAAGCACCGCACATATGTGAATTTGCCCACTAGCCCATTCCCTTAGTCTACATCCAATCCACACGTTTTTCCCTTAGAAGCAACTTTCGTGGTAATTAGATAGACTTCATCCTTGGTTTATCCCATGCGGGACAAACCAAAGGTTTCTCATTCACATAGAAGTGAAAAATGGATTTTTTTTATTTCCACACACAATATAGGCTAGTGACCCTTTGGTCCCATCAAGATAACTTTTGTAACAAAATATTTTTTTTTATATAAATAAGCAATAAATTTATTTTTAATTCTAACAATCCCCCACATGAATGAAGAAGGCGATAAATCAGAAAACCGGAAAACGAGAAATACCTCTTAAGCAATAGGTGACCATATGGAATTGAACCTCTGCTTATTGAGAAGTACCGGAACTACTTGATGGTCAGTGAACGCTATGTCTTGAACTGCCATGGTTTGGTGTAATTCATCAATAGCTCCTTACACGAGATATCTCTCAAGAGTGCTGTTAAGTTCACGCCGTTGTGTCCGTTTTGGCCCTGGACATATCCCGTTTCTCAGAATGCTCTAGAGAATCAACTCAGTTCTCATACGAAGCGACCCACTTCCTCATTCAGATAGGTGAGTTCTATCAAGAGTGTTAACTGCTACACCCCATTTCAATCTTAAATTGAAACTATAGAACTCACTAAGACTTTACTATAAGTCATCCTCACATGCAGTCACACTATCACGTCTACACCATAGGGAAGGGACAGAGAAAATAATTCTCTGATAGTGTTCAATTTTTACCCACCACAAATTAGTTGTCTCATTCAAAACCTTGATCTTGGGATCTCCAGTCAGCAAGGTTGAGTATCCTTCATGGAAAGTTTTAATTTATGAGCTTAAGTCCCATCCCCCTCGATGCATTACTAACTATCTCCTTGGACAAGCCTTTCGTCAAAGGGTCCGCGATATTCTCCTTAGACCTCACAAAGTCAACAGAAATAACACCATTCGAGATTAGTTGTTTTAGAGAATTGTGTTTTCTCCGAATATAAATGGATTTTCCATTATAATTGCTGTTTTTAGCATTAGCAATTGCAGCTTGACAATCACAATGTATAGATATAGCTGGCACAGGCCTATGCCAGAGAGGAATGTCTTCTAAAAAATATCTTAGCCAAGCGGGCTTCCTCTCCTGCTTTATCTAATGCAATAAACTCGGATTCCATAGTGGACCGAGCGATACAGGTCTGATTGGAACTCTTCCAAGACACTGATCCACATCTTAGAGTGAAAACGTATCCACTCGTAGATTTAGACTCCTCTGAGTCTGCTATCCAGTTTGCATTACAATGTCCTTCAAGGACTGCAGAGTATCTCTTATAACTCAAACAAAGTTTAGAGTGTATTTTTGGTACCTTAACGCTCTAAATGTGCATCCCAATGCTCATATCAAACTGGTTATATTTTCTAAGTACAGATTCAATGTAATGAGATTGTCTAAGACTATATCTATTAGACTCTCTCCTAATTTTCATCCCTAAGATTACATCTGAGGGACCTAAGTCTTTCATGTCAAGGTCTCATTCAACATGTTCTTAGTGGAATGAATTACATCTATGGTTGTATCCAGTATAATCAGATTATCAACATACAAGCATACAATCACACAGGTATCATTCACAAGTTTAGTGTAAACATAGTTGTCATATTCATTTATTTTAAACCCACTAAAAATCATTACATGATCAAAATTTTCATGCACTAAAGATTTCTTTATTCTAAATCTTTTGCCTCTTCAAGGCTCAACTTCATCTTCCTATAGAAGTAGAGGGTGACACGTAGAAAGGACATCTAGGGGATCAACACATATCATGAGAGATTCAAATTTCAAGGAAAAATAATTTTTTCCAAAGAACATAACATCCCTAGATTCCATATTGGTATTTAGACCAATTTCTGAAATATTAGAACTCACAACCCTAACCCTATAATATGTAGTGTGTTCAGGATATCATATGAATACACAATCAACAGTTGTGGGTCATGTCTATATCCTCTTATGTGGAGGGATGGAAATCTTATCCAAGCACCCCCATATTTTTGAAGTATGCAAAAATATGGTTGTCTACTTTTCTGATCCATTAATAAGTACTTGTTCATGATATAGCAAACTGAGAGGACGGCCTCCCCCCACAAGTTCGCAGGTAGTCCTGAGCTAATTAGCATGACATTCATCATCTCCTTAATGGATTATATTTTCACCTCTAGTTTGAACTGAGTTCATGTCAACTAGGTCTGAGTGAATTAATTCTAAGGGTTTTAGAAATTTCTGAACACTTTTCTTATAAGACTTTTTAGCATATTTTGATTATATTCAAATTTAACATTTTATGTTTACTTTCTAAATTAAATTTGGAAATGCAGCCTATGCTGGCCAGATTGTTCATTGAATAACGTGACCAAGTCTGCCATGTCATAACATTCACTGACATACAAACATAAAAGGAATTATTTTTATTTAATTAAATTGAGATTACATCTAATTTGTAAAAACCCTCTGTCTTATAGCTCTATCCACTGAGTTACGCAATTTTTCCAGATTCATAAAAACCCTTATCATCTAATATACTATAAAATACAAGAATTTTACAGATGTCCGGAACATGAACAATTTCTTCAATGTGAGAATTTTGCCAAAAAATGAGCTTCATCCCAACTTTGCCTTTTTCCGCAACCTGTGCTGCGGACGAGTTACCCATATAGAGCTTTTCTCCTTCCCCTATCTTCTGATAGGAGGTGAACACATCTTTGTTTCCGCAGACATGCTTGGTAGCACCAGAGTCTACCCACCAGTCTCTCTCATTGGTTACCAGATTGACTTCAGACACTGTACCAAAAACCTTGTTCTTGTTGTTTTTCAAAACAATTAGCATTATTTTATTTTATTTCTCTATAAATAAAATCCTTACGATTTCTATAAAATATTGCCTAATTTTAATATGAACATGATTTATTTATAATCAAATAATAACCACTCTACGCATGCTTCATGTAAAATCATTTTAGTGCATGATAACTACGTTTTATTATGCGTATAATAATTGTCTTGATTTTATGCATTAAATTTAGTGTATAAATTTTAGTGCATCTCAACGTTTCATCAAAAGTGTCCTTCGGTTGTTAAATTTAGTGTTTTAACCGTTTTAATAATATCAAGACAGCATGCATACGATTCATATATTAAAAATATATTATGATTATAATTAATAAATCATACCTGTATATTATGATTCGTTCATATTCTGTTGCTTTCTTTAGAACGACCAAGAAAACTGCCTCCGAAAATTCCGCAATTTAACGACCAAGAAAATTGCCTCCGAAAACCACCAGAAGCAGATAACCCAGATTCATAATCAAACACGAATTGAACACCTTCCTCTGACGAAAACGAATAAAATAAACAATCCCCGGATGACCATCTTTCTATGACTTAAACCCGAGCCCAACCAAAATTGAGTGTCCAAGTCCATTTAGTCATCCCTTATAATTTTGTTGAGCACAATTAGTAGAGATGAAAGAAACTCTAGAAAAGCATGTGAGTCACATGTGTGACATGTGAAGGAAGGGCAAAAAGGTCTTTTCACAGATTTTTGTTTTAACCCTAGTGGATCACCCTCACCGATTTTCCTTGTCCGTTCTCTTCATTTCTCGGCAACCATTCATCCATGGCAACAGTTTATTCACCCATCAGTTCACGACCATCAACTTCAATTCAAACCAACAGATTTGATACCCATTCTTCACTGCCACCTTCCTTCTCATCTGCCTCAGTTCCATGGCATCTTTTCTAAGTTCGCAGCAAGAAATCTTCTGAATTTTTTTATGCCATCTAATGAGGGATTAACAAAGGAACCAAAATCAGAAAGTTAATTTCTAATCCTGATCGGTGAATGTAATGGATTCACACATTCTTCGTTAGTGCTTGCTGGCTTCTCAATCTTAAACAGTCACGACAACCCCAAAAACGAAAGCAGAGAATACCAAGAATGGGCCCTTGATCTTCACGGAATCAGCTTCTGGTAGAACTGCCAATCTGCCATCCTTTCATGTGACGCACATGCTTATCTTGAAGAGAGTTTGGTGTTGAAATCACCAACAAACTATCCCTATGGTAAACAAATTCAGGCACTCAAAATGTTTGTAGAAATGCCTGAATAGCTTCAATCCATCAAATGAAACCGAATTTGTTCTCTTCTTCACGACAACAATAAACTAAGACCCATCTTCCCTATAATTTCAATACATATACAAAATTGTAGCACAGAGACCCATTCATCTATTCCGTCTCGTACTCAATCTCATCGATTGCAACATACCCATTTCAGTACGAGCTTCGAATCTCATAAATTCATCTTTCGGCCACAGCAATCAAAACAGACTTGCTTCTCCATGTTTCGGCCTTGTCGATTACTTGTTGATTGGGTTGCTCTGAATGATTATGTTTTGAATGGATTATAAATATGGGTTTGAATGATACATGAATTCAGTGCAGGGAAGGAGATAGTATTGTATTACATATCAACATTGAGATTATCTCTGAATCAACAACAAATCGCACTCAACATGTTTGAGAAAATATCTGAACGAATTTTTCTCTTGGCAACAAACCCGCCTTCTCATCTCTGCACATTAAATCTTTACCATTTCTTCCTTGACCTTCCTGTTAATGATTGTTGTAAGAGAGAACGAATTTTGATTTAGCATTGAACCAGTTAACTTCTTTGAACTAAACATCTTCAATTCAATTTTGTAAGAATTGATCGTTGGACACCATGACATGAGAAAGAACATCTTGCCAACACCCAGAAAAATTATTTCTCGTTTTCATTGTTACAGAAAAATAATTATCGAGTTAAGAATGTTGGAGAAAATTATTCTTGTAACAGAAAAACAAACCAAAAACCAGAAGCTTCACAATTGTTAACGTTAGCGCAAATATCACAATCACACAAAGCACAGAGAAGAGGAGTCGCATGTTCAACAGGCTGCCCTTAACTCGATATTTGCCAGGTACACTTTAAAAAAATGTTGCTATACCTTTAAATTTGACAAATCGAATCCAGGATAAAATCTCTTGATACCAACCCAGTTAGCAAGACTCGTCAGCCCATTGTGAACTTAACAGAAGAATAAGATAAAAAATTAAATCTAGTGCGCACAACAAAGCGAGAAGAGGGAAAAAGACGATAGGATAGTAGCTGCGTCTGGGGTAAGTTGAAAATGAAAATTCTTTTTCTTTATAGACAAATTTGAGAGAAGAGAATTAAATTGTATTTATGAAAAATCTTTTAATTTTTAATTCTCATTAATTCACATAAATAATAAAACGGTTTTTAATTAACATAAATAATGAAACGGTTTTAATATTTATTATATGAATTTAAAATAAAACCATTAACTCTTGATAGGCACACGCTGGGCACACGCCGGCTCACGCCAAGCATACGACGGCTCACGCCAGCTCATGCAAAACACACGCAAAAAACACACGCAAGCTCCGCAAGCCCGCGTGCGTGCTTCGGTGCGAAGCACCGCACATATGTGAATTTTCCCACTAGCCCATTCCCTTAGTCTATATCCAATCCGCACGTTTTTCCCTTAGAAGAAACTTTCGTGGTAATTAGATAGACTTCATCCTTGGTTTATCCCATGCGGGACAAACCAAAGGTTTCTCATTCACATAGAAGTGAAAAATGGATTTTTTTATTTCCACACACAATATAGGCTAGTGACCCTTTGGTCCCATCAAGGTAATTTTTGTAACAAAATATTTTTTTTTTTTGTAAATAAGCAATAAATTCATTTTTAATTCTAACACAAGAACTTGGTGGGATTTTTTTTGTTGTTGCTGAAATAATTACAACGTATTGTTGTCGCGGCAATTAAGCAAAAACAGAAAGAGTTCAGCAGTGGGCCTACTCCACTGCAGCAAAATAAAGTTTTTATTCAAACGATCAAGAACCAAAGGGTTGCGGCTCCTATTTATGAACCTATGATTAAACAAAAATCTTTTGGCCAAATAAAAATCCTAAATTAATAGAGAACTACTACTTCCGTTTTAAAATGATAGATAAAGTTATCATTTGGGTATATCAAAAAGATAGATTTATTTTCATAAATAGAAAGTTAAATGTTTTAAGATTACTATTTTTTTCATATGGAAACCACTTCTCTCTCCTATTTTTATTATTTAAACATAAGGGGATCACTTTCTCCCAAGGATAGATAAGGAAAAAGCATAAAAATAGTTTTAATGATTGATTTTCTTATTTTGTTATGCTAAACCAAATAAATCTATCATTTAGAAACGGAGGGAGTAATTCCTAATATAATTAAAAATAAAATTCCTAATCTAACTTGGTCCGTGCAAAAACTACTTTAGAAAAGGGAAAAACGGTTTAGTCTAAAATTGGACTAATAAAGACTAGTTAATCCTGACATATTCAACTAGGTACAAATTAGTCCTTTATTTATTTAAAATATAAAATGTATACTAATAAGTAATAACCTTCATGATTTATAATTTAGTCCAAATATTTCCAGTTTAGTTCAAAATGACTCATGATGATGTCAGCAATTTTAAATAATGCAATTTCTTTTATAAATGATTTATCTTTCAAACCGCTAGTCTAAAATTCACAAACTTTATATATTCAGAAAGCTCTTTCTTAATATCTACAAAACTAGTATCCATATGACTATAAAAAATTTATTTGTAAAATTTTAATTTTCGCCTCATCGTTATCTTTGATGTGTACAAAACAGTACACATGCACAAAATTTTTATAACCTTATGTAGTCATTTTTTCACATGTGCACCACTTTGTATACACCTACAAAACATGCATGAAATTGATCATTCTTACTCACACTCAGACCTACTTTTTCATGGGAATTACACTAGTGCACCAATATGTACACCCCTATAAAATATGCATTAAATCGATTATTCATAACTATACACAAATCTATTTTTTCATGGAAGTTACACTGAGACGCCAATATATACACCCATGCAAAACACGCATAAAACCGAGCATTTATAACAACATAGAAACTTACTTTTTCATGTGAATTACACTGGTGCACCAATATGTATACCCCTGCAAAACATGCATAAAACCGATCATTTATAACCACACACAAACCTATTTTTTCATGGAAAATACACTGGTGCACTAATGTTTACACCCCTGCAAAACATGAAACAAATCAACCATATTCACCAACAAAAAATTTATTTCATGGGAATTACACTGGTACACCAGTATGTACACACATACCCATATTGTATAAACATAACATGGAAACTCAGATGGATTTGAACCATCAACCTCTGTAAGCCTTGTGATAGGCTTGGGAGCTCTACCATTTTGAGCTTTGAGTTATGGGTCCTTAAAGATAATCAATAAAAAGAATCAACATTGCACAACTATGTGCACAATAACAATCAATATGGGTACATGTGTACCCTAAACATGTATACTCATGTGTACAAGTTCATCTCCAGGAACATTAACAATCAACACGTGTACAACTACGTACACATTAACAATCATCAAGAACAAGTACAATGTATAATAATATGCATATGATTTTGCTAGATATGCAATGTAATGAAGTGAAAATGTTAGAGCGTCATCATGCCAATATGATTTTGCTTAAGTTCATTGTTCGAAATAAATGAGATTTTGATGCAAATAAAAATGTGCACAAAGAGAGACAAAGAACAGTAATAGCACTTGAACTCTATATAGGAAAAGAATATACCTTCTTCGGTACTAGAGGATATACCTCATTCCTCACAGAACTCTTTCATATCATCCTCTCGAAGCAAGTACATCAATAAAAAGAACGTTAGCTCCAACATCCGCAAAAGCTAGCGATATTCATAAATAAAACAAGACGATAAACATCAAGACCAACCAATGTAATGACAAAATCATACTAAACATACAACACCCAATGGAAAGTTCAGTTCAAAAAATAAAATATCAAATCCAAGAATCAACAGGTGCTCCTATTAACAATTAACAGGTGTACAACTATGTGCACATTAATGATTAACAGGTGTATAATTATGTACATAGTAAGAATCAATATGGGTACAACTGTATGTACATTAACAATTCAATAACAAAATAATCTTACTTTAAAATTGCTCTAAATCTCAAAACGGGACAAATCCAAGTGACAAATCCATCTCTGGATATAAACCTCGGTACTAAAGGCAAAGTAACCCTTAGTCATATATTTATTATTGAATTTGGATTGTGTAACCAATTAATTTAGTGATTTATACAAACCCAATAATAAAAGCAATAAATCAGAAGACTAACCAATCTTGAACAGGACTCGCACTTAAAACTCAAACATATATTACTTTGCTATATGGAAATCCCAGTAGACAATGATACTTGAGTATAATGTATCAGGTCATACATAGTAGAACAAGCAATGAACCTGCAAAATGTTTTAATACATCAAAATTGGAGGCATTCAAAATATTGTAATAGGTACCGTCTCTTATTACTAATTTGGAAGGTAACAATCTAACAGACACCGAATTCAGTATGATTCTAGCAAATGATAAAACTTTTACCAGTCTAACCAGTTAAGGGTTTCTTTAAAACACTAATCAATACCATCTTTAACTTTAAAAAATAAACATTTATGTTTAATAGCTTAAATGCACATGTTATCAACATTCTTGACTAATTTAGAGAGCAAGGTATCACCTGTAAATAGTCGTACTCAAAAAAGAAATGTACTTGTAAAAGTTGTCACATTTGAAAAACTTTAGAAGATAATATTGCAATTTTCCTTCACCACATGAATAATTCTAGTTAATTTACGTGTTGCAACTTGCAAATACATCACCAAATCAGCACAACCAACAAATAAATAGTTACATTGCTTCTATCCAAAGAGCATCTACACTGGGACGACTAAACCAAAAAATTAAAGAGTACAAAATTTATTCTTTACTCCGCCTGAAACGTAACGGAAACGGAGTAAAATTTGATCGGGCTATTGTCTAAACTAACGCCTGGCGTTGGGCGCACGACTAGAAATAGTCTGTTGAAATTTAGTTTTATGGGCATACGCCTATGAAAATGTTTGGGTGGGGCGGACACTTGATGAACGCTCGATGGTAGGGGTTACCCAAAAGAACGTCTGATGATAGACGCAGGCCTAGCTGCACACCCCAGAGACAGGCGCTCTCTTAGCCGAACGTCTGATGGGGCGGTATCCTAGCCACACGTCCAATCAATTTTCTACACATGCAACTGGTTTGTGTTTCAAATAAGACGGGCGCATGCTTAGACATACGCTTGAATCATCAGGTGCTTCCCTAGCCAAACGCATGGGGATGAGCAATATATGTTCGTCTTGATTCTCTTCTCCTCTCCAAACTTTCATTTTTTCTCCTGACACTTCCAACAACAGACGAACTCCACTCACAAGCGCCTACCACACCACTTTGTGAAACCGAATTCTCCCAAATCAAGCTCAACCTCTTTTCAAAATTGCAAAAGCTTGGCAGATTTGATACCAACTATTCGAAGTTAGGATTATTTCAAAGGAAAGTATAAACTCAAGCTTTGCTATAAATTTTAATGGAATTTATAGGTTTAGATTATTATTTATTTTAATATTTTGTTTATTAAATTTGTATACATATGTTTAAAGATTAAACATATGATTATGAAATAGACAAATTAGGTTTTACAAATTGTAATTTTGGAATTAGATATAAATTCTAGGGTTTATGGAACATGTAAATTGGGTATACAAAATTGATGAGAATTGTTGAACTGAAGTTAAAATTGATTAAGTAGTTGGTTAATTTGAGTTGGGTTGTGGTTCATTTTATGATTAATTGATTTGATATGATTGTTTATGAAATTTGAGAACTTAATTATGTTTTTTACCACCCACTATGCTCAACTGAATCAATCTACGATAGGCTTTTTTTGCAAACTTATGAAATTGTGTATGAACAGATCATAAATGTTTATTGTTTAAGAGTTTGAGAGATAGATACCAAAAAAATCTAAATCAAACTCCTTTTTTTTCTTCTTATTTAGCCGTAAACTTTAACTCCATCTTTTCTCTCTTCATCGAATGTTCTTCTTTGTTGATTCTCGGAACACTTCATGCAGATTCTGAAGATGAACAGGTCTAGAGTTACAAGATTGGGACTAATTGGTTTGAATCCAGCATCAACTGAATCTGGAAGTGGTATAGTTGTTGATCCACAAATTCAAGATTTGGTGAATGAAGAAGTTCAATCACCAGTGATTGATAACGAAATGTATGCTATAAGGAATCGAGCAAATTTGTTGGTCAGGGTCTTGAGTTGTTCGATTGACGCTGGGAGTTGTTGAGTGTTGAAAAACAAAGAGCAATTCTACAAGTACTAAAAGAGATATCAAAACCTGACGAATGAAGGTGTATGACGAGGAGGCCTGAATGTTTAGCACCATTTAGCGGGGATGTTCAAGAGAATGTTGGTCGCCCCACATGAATGAATTATGGACTTTGTTTTACCTTAATGTTTTTATCTTTTAGATAAGACTTTTTCGTAGCATTGTTGGTTATGGTGTTGAACCTTATTAGTACTTTTATTATGAATATGAATTTCTTAATTTAGCTTGAATGAGTGGCTTGTAGTTTGTTTGTTTTTTATTTAGGAGAAGATAAGATAGGCGAAAAAATGAGTGGTTGGTAGTTCTTTTTCATCTAAATTAAGTAATTACTCAAAATTTAAAATTTTCATTCATTCAAGGAAAAAGTACATTGGAAGTTCATTAACATTTAGAATAACACTATTAATTCAAAACTAAACTGAAAATAACACTATTAGTTCATAAAAGTTAAAACTGAAATGCCAATCTTAATAATAATGGAAACTTTAAGGTTTCATCTAATCCGAGAATCCTTTAAGGTTGGGTTCTCCTTCTCTGCAAAATTTCTGCCTTCCTAAGTTTGATGTACTCTTTTGTTACGGCATCCAACCCGGAGAAATCCATCATCATTATGTGAAACTCGTCGTCTGCTTCTTTCTTTGCGTCAAGTTTTTCTTTCCTAGCTTGTTTTGTTTTAAACTTTGCCGAAGACTCAGCTAGTTTTACTACAAACTCGGATTCCTCTGGGCCATCTTCATTTTTGTCTGTTCTGTATAATTGGTGTTGAAGTTTTGTTGCTCTTTAATAATTATTTGCATCATTTCATGTTGGCCACTAGATTTTTCTCTCCCTGTTTTCTTCTGTCATTTCGCCTCTTTTTTTCCCATATAATGTTTATATGTGAATACAATTCACGGATAAGCTTCATTCTACTTTTTACGCTGCATCAGATAGCTACCTCCGTATGTATATCTCCTATTTCTTCATCGCCACTGGAATGGTTTTGGCTTGTTTCCTGTCTTTCCCGGTCTTCCTCGCCACTATCAGAATCTTCCTCAGCTTGTGATGAATCGAAAACAACTATCGATCGTCGTGAATATTTTATATTTTATAACATAATTACGTAGCACTCTTCATGCTTAAATATTTTTCCACCATTAGCTTCCTTGAAAAGCTTCATTACTTCTTCAATCTTTTATTTTCTTAAAAAAGTTTAGTGGACGATATACAATTCAAAACAATAATGTACGCGTCAAAATTAAACAGGTATTTACCTTTGGTTCGAGGGCCCATCCAGTATAGTATTCACGTTCCACTTCCGCCTCTTTTGCAGAGTAAAGTGCCAGATCTTTACTTATTCCCTGAAATGTTTCTGAATGGAGGTCCAAGTGCGCCCCGGCATTGTAGGTATGCCTTCTTTCATCCCATTTAATATGCGAGACCATAATATTTCTTCTGATTGATCGGAACCAACACCATAATCTTGAAATATTGATAAATGAATTCTACACATCGTTACATCTTCAAATGTAGCAAAATTTGGACCTCGTGGTTTTGGTGCCATAATTCTAACCGATTTGGAAGACAAATATATGAAAAATAACGAAATTTTTCTCGTATACAAATGAAATAACGATGGGTTAGTAGTATAAAAATGGATAAGTAGTATATGAAATACTCAATCAACCTATTCATTTATAGGTATGCCAAAATATAGCTATTACAACGGTAATAAATCTCAACGGTTAGAATAGTAGGCGTTCGTTTAGAATAACGCCCCACACACAGGCGCTCGATTAGCCGAAAACGTCCCACACACAGGTGCTCTCTTAGGCGAACGCCTACAACAGGCGTTGTCTTAGGAAGACGCCATACAAAGACGTTAATCTAGGAGAACGCCTGATTACCAGGCGTGCTTCTGGCGTTACGCTTGATTGGACGTCCTCTTGGGTGAACGCCTGATGGGACGGAGTTCTGGTTCACGCTTGACAAATGAAACGCACGTCTAGTTAAACGCCTGGCACCAGACGGGGAGCCAGTGTCACGCCTGGCACGAAACGCAGGGCTAGGTTAACGCTCCACTATATTTGGGTTTGGTCCAGTTCTGTGATCATTTTTGATTCCAAACAGTAAAAATTCCGGACCAAACTTCAAATTTACTCTCCCACTCTGGTTAGATTAGACGGACCAAAAACCAAATTTTGAATTGTTCTATCTTTTACTTCCATCGCTGCAGGTGCTCTAAGTGAGGAAATCTATCAAACATATAAAACTCGAAAAAGAAATCAAAGTTTACAAATGGAAAATCTTGGATGAAAACCAAAATGAGAAAAATAATCTCGACAACACAAAGTCAAAGCTGATAAATTGTACGTACTCTGGTTTCAAAAGATACCGACACATCGGTACGGAAGTCCGATACTGGTATGTTATTGAGAGTCCTATAATAACATGACAAAATTATATTTTGATACAAGATATTTTTTCCCATGAATATGGAAATTCAATCACCTGATGATAGGTCTCACCATTCCTTGCAAAGTATTCGCTTTCGTTGATCTCACTTCTCATTTGAGGGCTTCATGAAAGAGGAATACCAACATTGAAAAACAAATAGTTTCTAGAGATTCAGATAGACAATTTTTTATGTAGAGGGTTTACAACCCATGTAAAAACCTTCTCTCTTTTTTTTGTTTAATTGACTGTACAAAGTTAGAAAAGACTCTTTCATTTAAAAAATCATTAATACAATTTTTAATCATTTGCATAATTGCATTCACTAAATCATAAGATCTATTTACATAGTTGCATCCACTAAATCATAAAATTTTGATGAAATCTGTTTTTTATTTCTAAACCTCTACTAATATCTGCAACTTTAGAGTCATGCATGTTTCTTTGAGCTATACGTACTGTTGGACATTAAGAGCATCATATATAAGTTCCAACCTCCGAGTCTCACTTTAGCGAAGTAACTTCATCAACGAAAATATTTACAGTGTAGTGAAATGAAATCTTTTTGGATTTTTTAAAGATTTTTTATTTGAGAGGCTCTCAGAGATTTTCTAGAAATCTAGAGATTTCAAGTGATTTTATGGAAGTATTTTAGAGAATCTTTGTGATTTATAAAAACTAAATAGTGAATTTTTAGGCGGTTTTTGTGATTTATAGAGACAATAAATGTGATCATAGTAGGTTTGTTTTAATCATTTATTTAAACAAAAAAATCAATTGGGGAGCAATCCAAGAAACCACATAGGAATTATTGATAGCCCATGTGAAACTATTATCCAAGACATACAACCTAGTTCTAATCACTATATATAATCATCTGGTGGACTGGTTTGTCCGTTCTTCTTCATCGTGACACATTCTACTAAGACTACTGAAAATAATACAATATATATTGTCCATGAATGTGTTCGTATAAAATAACCCAAATTCCATGATCATCGAAAATTTTCACATGGTACTTAACAACCCAAATTTAATTAAAATCCACGCATCTTAGATTTCTTAAGAAAAATTATGTCTGTTTCTAATAACTCGTCTTATATATAGTTAAACAAGTTATATGTAATATATTATGGATGATTAGTATGTTAATATAGTTGCAAAAAATGGTTTATTTAAGGATAGTACAACATAGCTTGATTAATCATTAGTTTAAAAGTTCGATACATAAGAGAGAGAAAAAAGGCACTTGCAAAAAAATAAAATAAAACAACACTAATTTTAAAGTCTACCAAAATATCACCTATTCTGGAGAGACTTTTGCCATGCCTATTTTTGCATAAAAGTCTCTCAAAGTCTCTCAAAATTACAAATCCATGACTTTCAAGTTGATAGCCAATAACATGAGCATTTAAAGGACTTTCTAGAAGTCGCTAACCAATAACAAAGAGTTTTTGAGAATATCAGAAACTTAAATAAAGTCTTTATTCACTAACAAGGGTTTTTAAGAGACTCTTTCAAAGTCCCTAACGACTAACATGAGATTTAAGATCTCTCTGAAACTCCCTATAATTCTCAATCCACTAACCCTCTGTTAGGGTTCTCAAAAATAAATAAATATCTAGGGTTCAAAAAAATAATAATTCAAGATGAATTTTTAAGAGAATTAAATCTAATTAAATAGAACTGAAGCCTAAAAGAAATACCTGGATGTAGATAAAAGCAACAACATCGCCAGTAAATAATAAAAGAAAACGATAATCACAAAAAAAAAGTTCATCGTTTTAGTCAGGATCAAAGGAAATGAAGAAATAGAAACTGAGAAAATCAAAAAGAAGAAAGAGAAAATGAATCAAATGAACATAAAATGAAAAGATCAAGACATTAACATGAAGAACTAATCTCTGCGAAGAACAACAACACAAATCGGTTTTTTCTCTCTCTCTAAAAAATGTAAGATCTATAGAACTATGAAAAAGGTAGTTAGGGTAATAAAAAAAAGTCGTATTACACGTATTTAAAAATTAGGACTAACAAGTAACATGCCTCATATGCCACTAGAGCGTCTAAAGCCCACCAAAAAAGGGACTAAACGTTAATTTATAATTTAGGAAATGAGTTTGGTGTTCCCTAAAATTAAACCAATATATAACAATAAAGATTTGCACAAGAAGAATGTTTTTTCTCGTGGAGAAGAGAGGTTAGAATGGGCTTATTAAGATGCATAATGGGCTTAATTAAAACATAACTATGCAAATGGGCTTAAAGGATACTGTGTAACTGTTGTTTATCGACTTGCCTGTTGAAAAGGTAAAAGCGTCCACAATCATGAGCTGACCAAATACCAAAACCAAAGAGCAAATACTAAAAATTTTTGGTTATAATCCATGTGAAAACACAGCAGTGGAAGACTAAAATTTGGTCAAGCACAAGCAGAATTGACGTTTAACCTTGGGCCCATGTGTGAGGAGACATATATTGGTTGGGGGGATGGGTAGTGAAACGCTTGGTTTGGGAGGACGTTGTATCAACGCTCAATGAGAGACCTATGCGTGAATAAACGCTTGATGATATACGTTGGCATAAAAGTACGCTCAAATGACAGGCGTGCGTGTAGAGAAGCGCATAGTGGGACGGACATTAAACCCTACGCCCATTAACAGGCGTAATTATAAGTATGATACAAGTGTATTTGATGTTAGATATATTTTCCATTCTAGTTCTAATCCTCGGTCGTGCTTTTACTTTTCATTGCTTTCTATTTTCTTTTTTGCTAAGGTCTTTCTATTACGACAGGTGGCTTTAGCTTCAAGGAAGAAACATGTCTATAACTGGAGAAGTTCTAACTGAAAGTGGTAACTTTTTAAAAAGAAATACCATTTTTATTGGTTGTGAAAGATATTGGCAGTTAACACTTGTATGAAAGTTTCTTCCATCCATTAACTTCTAAGGAATGGTAAAAATGAATGTTGATATATACAACCAAAACCATACAATCGCTCAATAATAGTTTTTTAGAAGTATTTTCTGCAACCATTACATGAAAGATAAATAGGGCGTTATTGATGTACCACCATGTGCTTGATAGGCAACATAGGGCGTAAGTGTAAGCCAACGCCTCAAGACAGGCGTATAATTAAGTGAACATCCCGCACACACACACGTTTACATAAACGCCCCTGTACAGGCGTAGATTTGGAAAACGCCCAAGACAGGCGGACACTATATCTACACCTCAAGACAGGCGTACGTTCAATTGAACGTCTAGTGGGGCGACCTCCTACATATGCGCCCACTAAAGGCATTAATTTGGTTTGCACCGGACCATGAAGCGTTAATTAGTTTACACCTACTCTCAAACGTACGAGTATGTTAACGTCTACTCCCAAACATACGAGTATGTTAACGTCTACTCCCAAGTATTTTCATTGGCCACCCGCAATGCGTACAATTGACTCAATTCTTTACGCAAGTTCTTATAATTACTTGCATCTACAAGACCAACAAATATGAGATGTCATTGATGAACATAATTTGGCATACGTCGACCAAGGCATCATTTATCGTTGGGTTTTGTTTTTTGAAAGACGAGAAGAAAGAAAGTTACATATGGGAGTTAGAACAATGCAAGCTAACCTTCCGGGAGGATGCCCTTCCTAAGGTGATCGTAACCGACCAAGAGCAAGCATTGATGCATGCTAAAAGAATGGTATTTCCGGACGTACACAACTTTCTTTGAACGTTTCATGTTTGGAACAGTGTGAAGAAAAATTGTCAACTGAAAATTCAGCCGCTTAAGTTGAAAAACTTAGAGAAGCTTTCTAAGTTACCGGAGGAAGAAAGAGCAAAGAAAAATGAGGAATTCAAGAAAGAATATGAATCTAATGAAAGGTTGTGGGCTTTTTTCTCCAACGAATGGGATACTTTGACATGGTCAATTAGTGAAGACGTGTACCAATATAATTTTAAATTTCTTATTGCGCATTGAGGCCCCAAATACCAAATTGCCATTACCTATTTGCGTAAGGAATGGCTGGAACCTCACAAGGAAAGGTTTCTGTGTGCGTTCACAAATCAACACAAACACTTCAACAACCAAGCTACAAGTATGGTAGAGTCGGCTCATCATCGATTGAAGAAGAACCTATTTGGTTGTGTTGACACGTTTGTGACGGTGTTGCACACGATGAATGATTATTTCAAAACCGATATCATAAGAATCAAAGAGGCATTCGAACATAACCTTATGTTCAAACATAAAGATTACAAGGATAATTCTTATCTCCGCGGATTGACATATAAGGTGTCCCATTTGTGTATTGAGAAACTAATAGTTGAAGTGAATTTGATGGAAGATTGGACTGCTCCACCGTATGAAAAATATTTGTGGAAAATGAAGGAATCTATAAGACTTTCGTGTTGCCACTACATAGCCCAGTACAAAGATAGAATCATACCTTTTGAGGATACTGATCCTTTTTGGAAACAATTAAGTTTTGACCCTCCCCTATCCGAAGAGCCCGGCGATAAAGAGATTTGGGAGACAAGTTATGGGAGAAAACTTGCTGAGATGTACCGAGGGATATACCAGGATTAAAAACAAATCCTAACGCACAACTTGAGGCCAATCCTCTATCCTTTCATCGAGGAGAATGTTTTTGAACCGAAAAAAGGGAAACCCAAAAGTAGGCCAAGCAATAAACTTAACCAAAAAAAGACTAGGAAAGCCGCCAAGATAGACGCAACACAAAGATATCAATCCGGAGTTGAATACCATGATGCAATATACGAAGAGAAAAGGAGGGAAATAGAGAAGGCGGAAAAAAATAAAAAAGCGAATATTTCAAGGAAGTGTGGCCGGACGAGTAAGGATAAAGGAGAAGCAAGTAACCAAGAAGTCATGGAAATTCAAAAGACGTCAAGCTCAAGGGTAAGATGTATTCATCCCAAAAAAAGGAAAACCCCAAGCAAAAGGATAAAAAGACCGTACATGCAAGGGGTAACATGAAAGGTCCCTAAAAAGGATAAGTTCGGAAACATTTGCCGACCAACCACTGTTATTTATGATAACTACTTAGAGTTCCTACCCGAAGTAATTTGCGAGCATATAATAACAATGGAGGACGTCGAAGGGGACGGAAATTGTAGTTATCATGTCACTGCGGAACAATTAGGACCATTTTAAGAAGAAAACAATTGAGAGTTCAATGGGGACCAAGTCAAGTATATAAGGCATAGGTTGTTACAAACACTACGCCGGAACAAAGACTTCTACAAGAAAACGATGAGAGTTGGGCCAAGAGGAGACCAAGGGGTGGTAGGAGAGTTTGTTAAATTCGAAGCTCGTTTACATGGGGATATGTTCATCACAAATGAACACTGGATGCAAAGAAAATTTTTGTTTGGATTGGTGTGCACAGTATGCAACGACAGTGGACCTTTGAAATGTAATGCATATGTTATTCGGAAGACAAAATATAACTTTATTGACGGATGATGAAGAAGACAAAAGTGACGACGATGAGGAAGACAGATGTGACGATGTGGTAAAATTGGATATGCCATGAGATGAAATGTAATATTTTGATTTGATGTTTTGTTCGGATTGAACTGGAACAATACCCGACAGGATCTCATATTGCATCTGAATGTTGTACACTGTAATATTCTCTTTACAGATATCACTTTTTTTTTCTTTTTTTTGAAGCATTTGTAGTTCTTGATAAGGGGTATTTTTGTTTGTTGTTGTTTTCTTAGGTAGAGAATTCATTTGGGGGTATAAGTGTGAAAGTAGTTGCAGTTTTGGTTGCGGGTGTGGTACATTAAGTATTGGAAGTGCTCTTTTGGATGCTGAGTAAGTAATTTACTTTTTCTGTCTCTTGTGGGTAATGCCAAACAAACTTTTGGTTGTGAAGAAATTCTTGATTTCATTTGTTTGGATTAGAAAATGGGCGTTTTTGTTTGTTTAGTTGTTCTTGTGTGTTTGTTGGTATGCGATGAATGTGATATGGTCATTTTTTACAGATATGTTATTGGTCTTGATGTTGATACTTAGTCCCTTGAAATTCCGGCAGAGAATGCAGAGGATCTTGAGGTAATATCTTACTTTCGTTGATCCAAAGTGTGGTTTTTTTTGTATGTCAGAATGTAGAGACTATGTTAAATGATAACTGAAGATAAATGACTTCCCTTTATTGATTTAGAGAGCTTAATTGTGGGATTTCAGATGTGAAAGTTTAAAGACTTTGTGAATTATAGGAATAGACATGTTGACTGATGGATTGATGGGTTCTTTTCGAAATTTTGTTGGCAGGTGGACATAAATTTTGTTCAGTGTGACATCAACAATCTGAATTTGAGAGGTACTTCTGTATACACTTGCTTAACTACCTTTAGCAACTATTGAAGCATTATTTCACTTTGAACTTTTTTTATATTCGGATTGTAATTCTGAAAGTAATTTTTAATTCTCAGTGGATTAATCGTGTGCCTTAAGCGTATGGTATAAGTAAGTCACGTTAAAATAGTTCTTAACATAGGAGGGAACCGTGTAAATTTAACTGTTGCTGGTAGGTTGTTTCTTTTGGTCTTGCCAGTTGCCACCTTCTCATTGTATACCAGTTTCTGATTATGCTAATTGATAAGTATATTATAATGAAATGCTGTACTCTGTAACTCCTTGACAAGAAATGAGAACCTCTGCTTTAATTAACTTGTCTAGTTGTCTTCATAGTCGATTTTTCCGTTTCTCTCCTAGTTTTCAGTAAATTGTTCATGATATATGATCATTTATTCAGGTCAAATTGTTGACACTGTTGTAATGAATCCTCCATTTGGTATACGGAAAAAGGGTGTATATATGAATTTCCTCTCTGTTAGGATCGATGCTATCAAAAAAATAAAATGAAAAATAATAACACATAAGATTTATTCGGTTCACCCAAATTAGATTATGTTCAAAGAGCGACTGCGGTTTTTATTTTGATCTCAAAAACAGAGTTCCAGAGGAATACAACGATGATAATAATCCTGATACAAACCCTAGATAGAGTCCACTTAATTTTCCAACGGGCCGCTAGTCGGATCGGGTCAAGTGCGAAACCGGGTCGTGCACTACCAGGCTCCACACAAACATAACAATCTCCCACTTGGGGACTGGTCACATTACAACGCGCCCTAATTCCACTATGAACAAACTTCAAAACACATCGATCACCGCAGAAACTCTCTTAACCAATCATCAAGCTCGAAGACCCACTAAAGCGGCACACAACTTCAGTTTCTCAAGGGTCACTGGTTTTGTCAACATGTCTGTTGGATTCTTTGCTCCATCAATCTTTTCAAGTGTCAACTGACCATCTTCTATCAAAGATCGAATGAAATGATATTTAATATCCACGTGCTTGGTTCTGGAATGGTATGCCGGATTCTTCGCTAAGCACTCTGACTATCATTATGCAAAACTCCATTTCCTTTCTTCATACCCAATTCACCCAAAACACGTTATAACCATATCATCTCCTTGCTCGCCTCAGTAGCAGCAACATATTCTGACTCTATAGTAGACAGTGCTACTATCTTCTGCAAATTAGAAACCCAACTCACAGCAGTACCACCCAAAGTATACACATACCCATTAATATTCTTTATACTATCAACATCTCATCCAAGTCAGCATCAACGTAACCCTGCAACTTCATACTAGAACCTGTGAAACAAAGTGATGTATCTGCAGTACCCTTCAAATACCGAAGTAGCCACTTGAATGCCTCCCAATGTTTTTTTCTTGGATTACTCATGTACCTTCTCACAGCTCCCACTGCATGTGCAATATCTGGTCTGGTGCAAACCATGGCATACATAAGACTCCCAATCGCCGATGCATAAGGAATCTTCTTCATATAAGCCTCATCTTCTGCTGTCTTAGGTGTCTGGTCTTTGGTTAGCTTAAAGTGGCTACCCAAAGGCGTGCCCACTGGTTCGGCACTCTCCATGTTAAACCTCTTAAGAACCTTGTTCACATATTCTGACTACGACAGCTTTAAGGAACCATGACTGCTATCTCTCGTGATCCTCATACCGAGAATTTGCTTTGCAGCTCCCAAATCTTTCATTGCAAACTGCTTTGACAGTTTCTTCTTTAGATCATTTATTTCCTCACTGTTAGGCCCTGCAATAAGCATATCATCCACATATAGCAGCAAAATCATAAAGGTGTTTTCAGACCTCTTTATGTAGCAACAATGATCTGATTCGCATTTAGTTTAGCCGGTGGTACCCATAAAACTGTCAAACTTCATATACCAATGCCTTGAAGCTTGTTTCAAACCATACAAGCTTTTATTCAATTTTCAAACCAGATTGTCCTTTCCCTGTGTTGTGAAGCCCTGTGGTTGCACCATATAAATGTCTTCCTTCAAATCACTGTGAAGGAATACAGTCTTCACATCTAACTACTCAAGATATAAGTTCTGTGCAGCCACAATTTCCAAAACCAATCTGATTGTATTTAGCTTCACAACTGGAGAGAAAATATCAGCGTAGTTTACACCTTCCTTTTGTTAAAAACCCTTCACAACAAGCCTGACCTTGTAATGTGTACTCCCATCATGCTCTTCTTTTACTCTGTACACCCACTTGTTATGCAAAGCCTTATTCCCTTCTTGTAGCTCCGTTTCATAAACGAACCTCTCAAAAAGTTCCATTTAATTTCCCAACGGGATGCGAATCGGATCGGGTCAAGTGAGAAATCGGGTCGTGCACTACCAGGCTCCACACAAACATAACACTCTTTGTGGCTATGAAGGTGATTTGAGGACTATTATCAGTTTTATGACTTTTATGTGTTGGTATTTTTTTTTCTTCTTTTTTTCTTTAACGTGTTAGAATCTTTAATTCTCTGTACCTTTTCTAATTCCAATTTTGGTATCAGGTTGCATCCCAAGCAGTGTATTCCTTGCATAAGAACGACCAGAGATGTAAGTCATTTTCTTCAGAAGTTATGGTAATTATGTAAGCTACACTATGTGGCTTTTGCAATACTGTTTAAATCCTTGTTTCAATTAATAATAAGGATGCAATCACAGCATATAAAGAAGACTGCATTACAGGTTTAAATTCCAAAAGTTTCGAGGTCATATGTGAGGTATGACAACAACTTATCTGAACTAGTTGTTATGTCTTTTCTAGAGAATGTATATGGCCATGATATCAAGATTGTATCGGGATTTGTCTAAGCATGTTAAATACTAATCTTATATGTTTGCATACTTCTGTTTTGTGGTTTAGCTTCGATACAATGTGCCACAACTTTAAAAATTCCATAAGAAGAAAGAGGTTGATATTGTAGTAGACCTATGGAAATTTGTTCCTCAGAGAGATCAAGAGAGGTAATTGGATCATTGTAATCTTCACTATTTAGATGCACTACAAGAAAAACGGGTTTAAGCGTCTAAAATCTTAGCAAGAGCTCGGAAATTTAGTCGCTTAAATAGTTTAAGCGTCTAAAATTGCAACTGCCAAAATTTTTGGCGGCAATAAACATGTGTCTACTATTATTTAGCAACGAAAAAATACACTTAATCGCTAGATCCTTTGTTCAAGTAATTTATAGCAACTAAAATAATGATCATGTAGCTATTCACTTTGAGGCACCGACTCGTAGCAACAACAAAATAAATTAGTTGCTCAAACCTCTCTCAGCAACTAAGTTTGAGCCACAACCAAATATGTTGATGGCTAGATCTGAATTTCAAGTAATTTATAGCAGCTAAAAGTTGATCATGTAGCTATTCACTTTGAGGGACCGACTCGTAGCAATAACAAAATAAATTGGTTGCTCAAACCTCTCTCAGCAACTAAGTTTGAGCCACGACCAAATATGTTTAATTGCTAGATCCGTTTTTCAAGTAACTTATAACATCTAAAAAAGTGATCATGTAGCTATTCACTTTGAGGCACAGACTCGTAGCAACAGAAAATGAATTGGTTGCTCAAACCTCTCTCAGCAACTAATTTTAAGCCACCACCACATGTTAAAAAATGAATTACTTGGTAAAATCTCTCCCAGCAACCAAGTTTAAGCCGCTACGATCATTTCAAAAGAAATCAGTTTTTAAAGTACATTTGAGAACTTAATTATTATTTATCTAACAATCTTATTAGGATTTGTTTAATAGAAACATGAAAACTTGTTCAAATCATTGTTTTCATTCACTATGAGCAAATGTTTGGATGCACAAATTGATTTTTTTTTAACATGAGTCGATTAAATTAACTATAATTATAACCAAATATTTTTACAAATTTCACAACCCATATCATTCCAGTCAAAATTTGAAACTTTTAACACTCAGTTCAACAATTTCAATATTAAAACCAAATTTTGTCATATCCTTGCCTTCTCTTAGAAATTAACCATTCCAACATCCAAAAAGCTATTTGTTCAACATTTTTCAAGAATTACAACAGTTTACACATAGATTTTTGTACTAAACATTACTCAAAAAAGAGATTATCATAAATAGTTCAAGAAATGTTATGTTTTTACTTTTATATTCCAATGTTAGATTTTAAAGATATATATACATTGAGGTAGTTTAGAATTACATGTTATATTACAGGTCCAAGCTTAAATGTATCCGCTCCTGTTAGGAATATCTGTTTCCAATAAATCGTAAATTTTTATGATTATTTTCAAAAATTATGAATTAACATTTCACAAATAACTATAAGAAACAATTTCCATTGTAAAATAATAAAAAAACATGGTATAATTCTCCTTTTATCTCAATACATATAATTGAGCAAATTCAGAAAATTGAGAACACAAAGAACAATATAAAAAAGATCTAACCGGTTCTCATCCAAGTTACTTCCACCCAACCACTCATTACCAGCGTGTCGACTCACCGAGTTAGTAATTGAAACAAGTATAGAGCTAATGAAGTATCCCATTAAAGTAGAACACCAATCCAAAGTTGTACACATACTTCTCATACTTTCAGGTGCTTCAGAATAAAAGAACTCCATCATTCCTCCTAGTGTACACATATCTGACACACCAAGCAGTAAAAACTGAAATCCTAACCAGAAAATTGACAACTTCACATGATCGTTAACGGAGTAATTCCGTATTTTAACTTCTACTATTGCAGCAACGGCCATGGATGCTGACGCTAAGGCCAAACCCAGGCCGATACGTTTAAGGGGCGGAAAAATACTAGTTTCCTGTGGGGATGTTGATGAGATCTTTTTCTTAACAAGGATTGAAAGTAGCATGAAAAATAGTGGAAATACTGATAAATACTACCACGAGCAATTTTTCGGTTCATAATTACTCCTTGATGAACTGAGAAGGTTTGAAGTTGTGCTAAACAACAGTTCATCATGATTGTACTTGCGAAGATCGGTAGGAGACCGAGAAAGTCTTGGTTTCTCAGAGTTGATTTAAACTTATTGAATCATCTGTTAGTGCTTTGTTAAGGAACCTATAAAAAAGAGAAAATAAATTAATTAGTAAATAAAAAATACCGACGACAAGCAGTTTAAGTATAACAAACTTACCTGAAGTTGACATATGAACTTCCGTTATCAAGTTCATTCTGATTATTCATCACAACTAGTTGTTGTGCTTTTCGATTCCGAGCCGCATAGAAAAATACCTTGAAGATCCTAGTGATTGGACTTCCACTAGGAAGTCTATATCTGTAAATAGGGTATCCAGAGGAGAACAAAAGGATTGCAAGATTGAGAACTGCGACGGAGATACTGAAACTCCATTGCTAACCTTTATTTTCTTCAATCAAAACCATAATGGTACATGATAGAAGTCCACCAGTGCAAAGAGAGAAGAAGAACCAGTTAAAGTAACTTGAAATAAGTTTCTTGTTACTACGACCAAGTTGGTCAGCACCGTTTGCAGGCAATGATGATTTTATCCCTCCAATGCCTATGGCTATGGCATAAAGTCCGACGTAAAGAAGTGCAGCTTGCGATTGAGATGGCGGCTTTCCTGTGGTTGGCCGTAGTCGAGCGTTGTTTGCTTGGATTGTCAGCATGATTAATCCCTGCATTGTAAAATGCTAAAGATCATTTTTATAATATATAGAATGATAAAGTCGTTAGTTAGTGATCAATATTTCTTGATTAAAAAGATACAATTAAATTATGATTCAAGAATTTTGTAAATTATAGAGTAATCGCCACCAGCTCCTCCAAGTTTCGTAATGGCTATCAAAGAAAACGTAACCATCATAGGTAAGAATGTCTTAAAAACTGAATTACAGGGAACTAACTTCTTCATAGAAAAGAATTTGACCAAATGAAAGGAAATGAAACTCACCCATTGTGTTGGGCCATCAACATGGGCACTTAAGGGATCGTCATGTACCTAACCGGTCTTTGCAGCTACAACTAGAAGGTCTGTCTGTCACAATAAAAATATGTCAACATGAATTCGAAGTCGGGCAACACATTTCTTCATATTAAGAAGATAAGGTTTTCTTATTCAATGCTTCGCAGAATGACTGAAACAATATTCAGTAAGAACCATGACAAAAGATGCAAACCTGACGGCATAGGAAAACAGGAATCTGGATAATATCAGCAACCTTTCCAACAGCTTCACACTGCATGACAGTAATTTCATTAAAATTTCCTAAAGGATTATTGGCAAAGTGATATGAAATCCAGGTTAATCTCTTTACGTATAAATCGAAGAACATAAGTTACTAAGAGGAAATCACAAATTTACCTGCCAACTCTCATGTACATCAGTAACAATAGGTAAGTCATACGCAAGTTTACCTTTTTTAAGGATCTGTATTTGCAAACAATAGTATGTAAAGTTGAGTCCTGAGTAAAGCAAAATAGAGAGCACTGGTACGAACTTTTATGAATACTTTAAAGCATAGAGGCTTAGTTATCACATTCAAGTTGAGTCATACATGATAAGTAAAATCTCAAATAAACAAACATATAGTAGTTTAATCAACCATGATAGAACTTAGGTGTCACACCAATCATTCGACGGAGAAATTTTACCAAAACAAGCAAGAACGAATGGCATTGCTATGTAACATAATTTCACAACCACTAAAAAATTGTTCAATGTTTACCTTCAAACCTTCCTTTAAACCAGGACCACGAAATGATTTAGACGATTTACGATTAGCTTTTTCGCAATTCGATTTAAACACAAGCGGCACACCAACTCTAATTAAACAAGCCAATGTCCAAAATATTACACATTAGTAAAAATTTAACATTTTGCTGAACAAACAAGAGAATAGAGACTAAACCCAATTTTCAGAACATATTATTCAACCATACTATAACAGGAAGAAGCAAAAAAAAAATGTTTACTTATTTGTGATGTGTTTGATATGTTTAGCCATTTTAAAAATATGTTCTTCAGATCCAATCACATTTGGTCTAGCTAATACAAAAAAGGGTTCAACAGACTGAAAAATAAACAAAAAACAGAGAAACCCTTGTTTAGTTAGATCACATTTCATTCAATTATGACATTGAAATTGAAATTTAAATCAAGAAAAAAAAACAAAAAATTATGGATCTTAAATCAAGAAATTCAGATTGTTTATATATATATATATATAGAGAGAGAGAGAAAATTGATTAGTTATAGTGGATCAAACCTTGAGTTGATTGTATAGATCTGCTGAGGAAATCATGTTTTCGTTTGTGTTTTCTGAACTTTGAGTGAAGAAGAATGTTGGACAAATTTGTCTGAAAATTGAACTAAAGAGAGAAGAGGCAAAGTGGAGAGCGGAGAGTCTGGGATTCGGCGGTGATGGTGGTGATGGTGCAGTCGATGAACCCTAGTTTTTCTCCTAAGGAGGCTCAAATTGGAAGAGACAAAGAGAGAGAAACAAATACCGAAAAATGAAGAGAATTTTTTTTTTAGGATTTTGAAAACAAAAATTTAACGGTGGATAAGCCACCTCATACGGATCATGGAAAGATTTTGATGGTCCAGATTCGATGTTGGATGCTCATACAGATTGTGTGTTAGTTACCTTTGTGATTCTCGTTGTGTTAAAACGAAAATTTGAAAGGTGGGTAACGGATTTCGGATGTCGGAAGCGGACATTTCTATCGGATATTTAGTGTTATCGTAACGTAACGGATTTTGGAAATTAGGATTCATCAAGTTTTTTTATCAATTAGGGTTTTCAGTTTGTCATTTGTTTTAGTGTTATGATTTGATGAATTGGGTTGAACCCCAACAGATGTTCAATTAAAAAGAATTGAGATGTAGCTTAATTAATTTCTTGGGACGAACATGATGATTCCGACTTAGGGAAAGAAACACTATGGAGTCCGAGAGAAATTGAGTGACATAGTGTCATCTATATTCAACCTAATTCGAAATCCTTAGAACTTCACATGAAGATTAAAATATATCGGGTGAAATTGACTAAGGTAGATGAACATTTGGTTAAAATGATTGATAAACTGGAGAAATCGATTGAATCCTATAAACTTTAAGTGAGGTCGACCGATATTGGGTATTGTTATCGACGATAGAGTCCTGTAAAGATTTCGACTTAGTATAAAAGGTCATTAAAGACATAATAGGAACAATGACTGAGGCCGACCGTCATAGGTTAAGGTTGACGGATAACAAGCAAATTTAAGTGAACCATAGAATTTAACTGATGGATAGTCTGAATTTTGAGTAAGATAGGGTGAGACAAATGAATATTGGTTGAAATTGACCAAGGTCAAATAAGGTCGATGGATATTCGATAAAAAAATGAGAAAGATCGATCAAAATTGACCTAGTAGAGTGAGTTCGCTACAAAATTGAGGGAAATTTTAGTAAGATTGATGAAAATTGAATGAACTCAAGTGAGATTGACGAAACATTGAGTGATTTTTAGTGAAATGTAACAAAATCAAGTGAATTCAAAATAGATCGAAGCTTAGTTAGTGAGTTCAAAATTAATATTGATTTACCTTGTCTGATCCCATATAATATTCATTAACCTTGCTCAGTATTGCTTAATCTTATTTACACTACAAGAAAAACGGGCTTAAGCGTCTAAAAAGTTAGCAATAGCGCGAAAAACTAGTCGCTTAAAAGCTTTCAGCGTCTAAAATTGGAACTGCCACAAATATTGGTGGCAATAAATATATGTCCACTAAAATTTAGCAGCGAAAATATATACTTAATCGCTATATCCTTTGTTCAAGTAATTTATAGCCACTAAAATAGTGATAATGTAGGTATTTACTTTGAGGCACCGACTTGTAGCAACAAGAGAAAGAAGTGGTTGGTCAAACCTCTCTCAGCAACTATGTTTGAGCCACAACCAAATATGTTTAAATGCTAGATCCGTTATTCAAGTAATTTATAGTAGCTAAAAGTTGATCATGCAGCTATTCAGTTTGAGGCACCGACTTGTAGCAACCACAAAATAAATTGGTTTCTCAAACCTCTCTCAGCAAGTAAGTTTGAGCCACAACCAAATATGTCTAATTGGTAGATCCTTTGTTCAAGTAATTTAAAGCAACTAAGAAAGTGGTATGTAGCTATGTACTTTGAGGCACCGACTAGTAGCAACAACGAAATAAATTGGTTGCTCAAACCTGTCTCAGCAACTAAATTTGAGCCACAACCAAATATATATAATTGCTAGATCCTTTTTTCAAGTAATTTATAGCATCTAAAAGTTGATCATGTAGCTATTCATTTTGAGGCACCGACTTGTAGCAACAACTAAATAAATTGTTACCCAAACTTCTCCCAGCAACTAAATTTGAGCCACGACCAAATATGTTTGATTGTTATATCCTTTTTCCAAGGAGTATGTAACATCTAAAATAGTGGTCATTTAGCTCTTTACTTTGAGCCCCATACTCGTAGCAACAGAAAATTAATTGGCTGCTCAAACAGGGGTCAGCAACCAAGTTTAAGCCACCGGCACCATTTTAAAAAAGAAATCAATTTTTGAAGTAGAAATTTAAGATCTTAATATTAATCCAATAGTGTTAGAAGAGTTGTTTTCATCCTTTGTTGCTTTCCTGAGTTCAACACCAAAGCTTGCATATTATTGTTGCTTTGGGTTTCAGGATGAATAAAGAGGAAAAAAACAAAAGAAAATAATATGGACTTGACGTGAATCGAACACACAACCTTCTAATCTAGAGTCAAACACGCTCGCATTGCGGCACAAATCCTATAGTTGACAACTTACCTTACATAAACGAATTACTAAGAATGAATTGTTCAAACTTGTAACTACAACAATTACAAATTTAACATTTACAATCATCCATGAGAAGAGAAGATAAGGATCCATTTACATGGTTAGAATGACATTATATTGAAATTTTAGTACCATTTTTCGTATAAAATCCAAACGCAAATGAATTTTAAGTTAACAATTCGTAGGCAAAAGAATATGTGTGGAATCATCTTCACACAAATCTATACAAGCAAGGGCAATTTTAGACCAACGTTAACAGAAATGTTGTTTGCCAAATATGATTTTGAACTGCTCCAATTAGAATGTTGTACAGGGTTGAGCATACTGAATCCTTGTTATGGTTTCCTGCAAAAAATGCAGGTTGTGAAGGAGATGCTGGAGTGATTGAGTAGCTAATGAGCATGAAAACAACAGAAGACATGGTGGGTCTATCTTCGATATTATGTTGCACACATAACAATCCAATATGTATACATCATCTCGAAGGGTGTACCTTCTCTTCAATTTTTCCATGCCTGCATTTAGGAAATGTGAAGAGGTTAGTTGCATATTGACAGGGGTATTTCATGAATGACAGGTTCCTACTTACCATGCTAGGTTTGGTCAACCACTATCCATAACATGCATTTGCAACTTTAGGGAGTTATTTTAGTAGTTGCTGGTTTCCCACTGCCGCCATTTCCAATGTATAGCTACAAAACACCTAGATCAACTACCAAAACATCAATGACCCCAAATATCACAGATCTTTAGAGCATTATACATTGTTAGCCTACACTTAATTTATAATTGACGTCAGATGCATTGAAAGCAGATTTTGACGAAGTAATGTGCAGCTTAATGGGACGGTTGACCAAATCATAATAAAGTCTGAGGCTCGGCTATGTGTCTGAATACTGGTCTAGAACCACTGAACGTATTTAGGAAAAATAAGCTATGAAGTAAAAATCTAGATGATAACTTGAATCCTAAAGTTAAGGAAGTAACACAATTTATTAACCTGAAGGGTATAGTATACCTTGTAGGCTTGAAATGGTGTAAGTACATAAAGCTTGCATCTCCAGCTCTTCTTCTTTTGGATACGTAGTAGAAGAAGTTGTGACTTCTGACGTTCGATGGAAAGGGTGCCATAAGAAAGCTACAATGCAAATCAACTTATTAAAAGATATAGCTACACTGGCTATTAGCATGAATCAAGTCTAAGTACAAATGGGGCTCTAGGTAGTGATGAAGAGTGGCTTTTAGGCAGAGAACTTATCATTTATCATTGAGCTTTTTTCTGCTTCTGTAGACAATTCTCACTGCTTCTTCCGATAATTTTTCTACAACAGCACTTATGTGGTATTAGTAAACATAACAAGAGCGTACATAAGAAACCAAAACCTGGGGAACTTTAACGAGTTTATTTTTTCACTCTACATGGAAGAAAAAGGAAAGGACATGAGATACCTCCAATTCTGCAGTATATATTGCAAGGTGCCAATTATGAAGTATCAGCAGTGAAAACATTGTCGAGGTTATAATACCTGATTTTGACAGACATCTGTTTTATATCATGATTATAATACCTGACGACAAAAGAAAAGATAAACTCCAATTGTCCGTGCCCAAATATGATAGATTTATATTTATGTATCATTACCTTCCCATCAACAACTGCTTTCCTAATTACAACTACACAAACACAACTTTAAGAAAGATCAACAGAACATGACGGATTCAAAACCAAAATCCACAAAATAAAATCCACGCCACATTCCTCGCCCAAAATCTGGAAAACCATTCCTACTCCTTCGTTTCCATAAAGGCAGCCTTCTCTTCATACTTGACTCCAACAACAAACCTGATGCTAACCTGTACAATATCACCATGCAGATACGCAAATGAAGTTCATGAATATCATCGCCATCAGAATTGACTAAATCAGTTTACATACACCTCAACCCAAGCAATACTTGTTTCAGATCATAAGCAGCATATTCATTAAACTCTAGTGGGGTGTGTTTGTGCTTAAAATGAGAAAAATATGGAAAATTGTAGGAAATGCAAAAATTTGGTACCTTAGGATTTACGATGGTTGCATTCTGATGTGTTAATCACAGTCCATCTCGTCGTTAGACTCTTCAAATTCCATCAAATCATCGTCATCACTAGTAGTATACACACTATCAATATCAGCCTCCTCCAATAACCGGTAAAACTCTGCAGCATCGGAGTTCGAAGCTGCTCCCATACCACCTAGCAACTCATCCCAATCGTCGTTTTCCGGCAAGTTATCTTCAACTGTTCTTCTAGTACCCAAAGGTTCCCTAACCTCTGCCTCCCCATGATATATCCAGTTAGTATATCCTTGAGTGAACCCCTGACGCAATATATGTACATGGACGTCATCTCGAGAACGGTATAAATTGTTACTGCAGTTGACACACGGACAAAGAATTGATTCCATCCCTGGTTGTACATGCTCAAACGCAAATTCTAGGAATTTGATGACTCCCTCGCGGAACGCCTCCTCTTTCCTATGCTTTTTAATCCAACTCTTATCCATCGATGCTATAATATATATATCGAACAAGCACAATTACTAAAATTGTTAAGCTTTTTAGTACTGTTAACATAACAAACTTTCAACTGAGCTACATGGACTCTTAATGCTTTTTAGTACTGTTAAAATTGTTAAGCTTTTTAGTACTGTTAACATAACATGTGGAATCTAAACACTCTATGGATCATTGTCAACACAAAAACAAATATTCAACTACTGGATCATGAAATCATTAGGACACCACTAACACTACTTCTGGAATAAAACTGCAATGTAAATAATACTTACAACCCGCTATACTATTGAATCAACCATGACAAAATCTAGGAGTTCAACATCATACATTGATTACATGTGATTCTCAAAATCAGAGTAATTCCTAAATCCCCAATATCATACCAAAACCTAATTCCTAAATCCCCAATTTCATACCAAAACATAATATGTAAAACCCAAAACCTACTTTCTAAATCCCCAATTTCAAACCAAAAAAAAAAAACCCTTTTAGCAAATTAATCGAAGTACACAGAATTTAATCAAATACAACAAAACTAAAAAACCTACCGATGGTGGAGAAACATCAGAATCTGTGGAACACAGTTTAAGAGAAAGCGTCAGTAAGAGAAGTTGTAAGAGAACTCCAACTGATTTCTGTACCGATCACAGTCCAACTGATTTCAGAACTCCAACTGATTCTTGTACCTGAACACGGTTTAATCAAAGTCCAACTGATTTCTGTACCGATGTTGGATAAAGCGTCGGGAAGAGAAGTTGATGAGAATTAATGTGCGGTTAATGTTTGGGTTTTTTGTCTGCAACTTGGACACTTTAAAGTTAGTGAAGTCAATGTTTGGATCCATCAATGGAACCCTGTCTTTCATTAATATTGTCGGGGAACCCTGTTTTTAATGTTTCAGAGTGGAACCCTGTGTGGAACCCTGTTGTTAGTGGAACCCTGTTTTAGTTGAACCCTGTTTTCATGTGTTTGTTGAACCCTGTTGTTAGTGGAACCCTGTTGTAGTTGAACCCTGTTGTAGTTGAACCCTGTTTTAGTTGAACCCTGTTTTCATGTATTTTAGTGGAACCCTTTGTTTTTTATGTTTAAGTGGAACCCTGTTTCAGTGGAACCCTCATTGTGTGTTACTTTCCATCAATGACAATCTTTAAGAGTTTACATTTGTTATAAATCATTTAGTCCACAATTTATTTTGTAAAGTGTGGGGTAACATGTGTATTTTATAAAACGAACTCTGAACCTTTAACCCTTAATGTTGTACCCTGAATAACCTTCTTTCTTAAGTCGGATCTTTATCGGTACCCCGAACCGTGAACTCTGCAATATTGTGTTAATAACCTTAAACCCTAAGTCGGGTCTTCATCAGAACCCCGAACTCGTTAAATTTATCGGACAAGCAAAATCGAATGTCGCATGTGTGAAAAAACTTAAGAGTCGCAACATTAACTCTAAACTACGCGACATAAACCTTTGCGTCCCAATTCCTTTCAATTGAGATTATCATATATTTTTTGCTATTAGATAAAGCTGAATTTTATATAAGAAATTAAGCTACATCTCATTTCCTTTCAATTGAACATCTGTTGGGGTTCAACCCAAATCATCAAATCATTACTTATAAACAAATGATAAACTAAGAACACTAGTTACAATAGACTACTTTGTTAGGGGTGCTGGAACGAATGATTTTTTACTAACCTTTTGTATAGCGCTTCAGGGCTAAAACAATATTTGATTGATTTATGTTTTGCCATTTTCATTTGAGGAAATATGATTTTCTTCATGAACAATACGATGAATATCAGAAATATGTGATATATTCATACCGAATTTATGTTGTATACCAATTCTGAATTTGTTGTAACTTGTACTCAAAATATCATAGCCTTTCCGGAGAAGACATTAATAATCCATAACAAAAAAGTTACTGTTGGTTCCAATGGTTGCCTTAGTTTCTTACCGACATCCAATATTTACTATATTGCTAACACACACAATGATAATTTTTTTTTTTTTTTGATGAATCCTATTTTCCAAAAATGGTAACTAACACATGTACACAATGGTAACAAACATCAGAAATTTTCTTTATAGTAACATGGTAACTAACACATGTACACAATGGTAACTAACACACTAACACAAAATTGTAAGAAACACAAAATCCGTATGACCATCCAACATCTAATCTGGACCATCAAAATGTTTTCACGATCCGTATGAGGAACCATCACCACCGTTAATAGTTTTTTATCAAAACCCTAAACAAATTTTCCTCTTTCATTTTCGGTTTTTGCTTTTCTCTCTCCATCAGTTTGAGGCGCCTCTTGCGAAAATAGGGTTCCAATTCAACATCATCATCACCACCATCACCGCCGACCGTGAACTCCATTCAACAGCATCACGAACACCTCCTCTCTCGGTAAGGTCTCTCTCTGATGTTCCTGTTCTCATTATGTTTTGTTTTTCTGATTCATTTCATGATATTGTTGAGTTATTGTGTGTTGAAAAAATCTATTAGTCCTGTTCATTACTGCTTGTTTCATGATACTGTTGAGTTATAATTAGTGGGTTTAGGTTAGTGTTTGTGGTTCTGATATTTGATGAATG
>JAJJMC010015296.1:8077100-8106100 GCA_023531435.1 Papaver californicum | reverse complement strand
AGTGTTTGTGGTTCTGATATTTGATGAATGTTTTGGTTAGTGTTTGTGGAAGAATTGGTTTAGTCCTGTTCATAAATGTTTGCATTCATTGTCATTCTTTTGTACTGAAGTTAGTTGCTAACTCTTAGTACTGTAATATAACTGGGTACATTATGTACAGTTGACTTTATTTGTAGTCGCTGTTATCTTACTTTGGGAGTGAAAGTGAGACTGTCTCATTATGTGTAGTAGACGTTATTTGCATTATCTTATATTTCACCATCATTAGACTGTCTCATTATGTGTACATACTTTGTTCTTTATTTGTCATTTAAGTTTGTTGCTCACTGTCAATACTTAATAAACAAATGAAATGAATACATCTGACAAAGATCTAACTTCTTAGTAAGGTCTGATTTCTTAGTAAGGTTTGACTTCCGATTCAAATTGCTTGTAATTATCATACCTAACGGTTCATGTTTTTCATTTCCAGAAATGGCTAGAATGAGAGGCGCTCTTGTAAAGCAAGTTCCCCGGAGTGATCCGATGACAACCCGACAAAGGGGGCCGGTTCACATGAGTGATACGAGGGTCACTCGACAAGGGGGGTCGGTTCACATGAAATTTGTAAAAGGTAACAATATTCCTCTCCCTTATTTTGTTTATTTATGAATTTCATTTGTTTTTCATGTATTAACTGTTTTGTTTACGGGTTATTGCAGAGAAGGGTGGTACTTCTAAAAATGTATTAAAGTCCAGAAAGCGATCTGCTGCATCTTTAACAACTCCTCAAAGGTCGTTAAAGAGAACAAAGCCACCAATTAGTCCCCCATTACAAACACCCATTCCAGAAAAGGCAAAAAGCTCAACACAAGCACAACGGTCATTGTCATGGGATGTTGAACCTGTAATGGGTGGCAGTCAACGATCTATTTTGCGACAACCTCTCTATCCACCCAGTAATGATGTTGAAAACAATGGGAGTCAAAATTCTGTCTCTAGGCACTTCCCTACTCCAATGTGTTATGAAGTTGGAAATCGCCTCAACCAACGGTATGCTTCAGCTTCTAATCTCTCACATGGTCAGGGCAGCAATCCCCGTGTGTCTCCTCGACGACATTCCCAGCAGTCTTATAAAGAACTTGAGTCAACCCCGATCAGGAGTCCTCGAAGAAAAACTCTGTTGGCTCGTAGTCAACTTGAATCGACACCTCGTAGGAGTCCTCGGTTGTGTCGTCCACATCAAGCTCATGAGGTGGCTGAACCTGTCCATGTTTCACCAGAAGTAGACCATCGTGGTTGTTCGCAAGAAGCCACTAATTCTCCTCAGGATGCTGATTCTTCACAACCACTTCGTAAAAGTAATTTTTTAACTTAACTCTATTTCTTTCAGAATTGATTTCCTACTAACTGCTCACTGTTTCTACTGATTTTTGTTTATTACACAGAGAATACTAGAGGTATTACCACTCTGCCTAATGTTGCACTCAGAGATATTGGTGAGGATAAACTGAAAGTGGAAGTTTCGCAGCACGGCTTGGTGGGTACATTCGCCCTTGAATGTATTCTAGCAATAGGTATGTGGGTGCGCCAGAGTGACAACTTCCCTTTGACTGTGCGTCTGTTTAGAGACATGCCTGAAGAAAAGATAGCAAGAGTATCTAAACTTGTCAGGGTACGTAAAACTTAGTTCACCTTTCAATTTATTTTTTTAGTTTCGTGAATGTTTTTAATCAATGGTAATTGTATAACATATTTATTTTTTGTCGTAGGATTACTATATCTTAGTACCTGATGATGCTTTCGCTGAAAAGACTATTAGAACGCAGATGAGGTTGGCTTATGTGAGATATCGCTCTGAGTTGGCTAAGCATTATCGCTCGTTTGATAGTCATGAAGAAGCTTTGCTGCATCCATCCCCTAGAATTCGCAATTTCGAGGACTGGACATACATGTGTGACTTCTTCAACACGGATGTCGCGTTCAAGGTATGTTAATTTGCTGGTCATCTCTTTATGCAATATGTTTTAATGATTTCACATCTTAGATAATAAATTTTTGTTCAACATTTAACTTGGAGACGTGGACTCCAGATATTTGTTAGAGTGTCTTCTAACTTACATTTTTTTTATTTAATTGGTAGGCTGCATCAGAAAAATCAAGGTCTGCGAGTAAGGCACAAGCTCTGAACCATACAAATGGTACGCAGAGTTTTGCTAGGAAAGCGCATGAGAGGGTAAATCTTAAATTGTTTATTATTGTATTTTGGATGTTCTTTATGTTTTAAATACTTTAAGTGTGGTACACTAACAACCTTTATGTCAATAGGCACGTAAAAATCTCCCGACTGATCCACTTAGCATGTTCATGGTGACACACAAAGCAAGCAAGCTTGGTAAAGTGTGTCAAGACTGGCAGGTACAAATTTCCTTCATAATAGCTTTCGGTTTAAATGCATAAGCCTTAACAGTTAATGCCTGCATAATAGCTAATTGTTAAAATGTGTAAAATATGCATTTGTTAATGTTTGTACGAATTTTGGTACCGTGTGAAATATTCATCAGAGCAGTAGGGCTCACCTTGATTATTACTACTGGTTATTAGCAGCTTTATGTACTTTTGCGCTTGGTGTTCATATATCAGTTTCTAGGTGTTACTTATAGCTGTACTTGATTCTAGGTGTTAGTATTGTACTTCTAACACTTATGTTAACATCTTGACCAGATTTAATAGTTGCTTGACTTTCTTCCAGTATTGCTTCTAGTTTAAAAAATTACATAATGCTTAAGAATTCTACCAATTGTCTGTGTGTACTGTGTGATTTCATGTGCTTAGTTTAGTTTGTGTTTGTCAACTTCATGCGTTCATTTCTTTTATGTAATGTGTGAATTCTTCTTTTATGTAATGTGTGAATTCTACTGTCTGTCTGTGTGTAATGTGTGTAATGCTTGAGTTATTTTACTAACTGTCTGTGTATAATGCTTGAGTTAATTTACTAACTGTCTGTGTCAATTTACTAACTGTCTATGTGTAATGCTTGAGTTATTTTTCAACTTCATGCGTTCATTTCTTTTACGATGAATTGATGCTGTTTGCTTAGCGAATAACCGAATAGTCTACATGTGAATAGAAAGACATGGATATGAGCTTGGTCTGTTGTTTTAAGGGGGAAGTGCATTTAATAACAATGCTTCATTTAAGTATTATGTGTGTAATATATTTATTTTTTAATATGCCTTGTCATCTCCATGTCGTTAAGTGCACTATTAAATGTGCTGGTGGTAGGTGTAAACTAATCGTTTGCCTGTTTTTTTTTAATGTTTATGCAGTCCGAAATGAACCGGCTGAGTGAACAAGTTCGTCTAGGCGAAGTGAACTATACTCCGGAAGAAATATATTCAAAGGTTGTTGATCCCCGTCGCTATGGGGCCAAGCGTCCTCGTAATTCAAAACTCGCTTCCGGCAGCTTCACCTTATACGAAAGAAATGAAGCCCAACTTGCTGCTCTCAAAAAACAGCTGGACTTGGAAAAGAAGAAAAGGATTAAGTTGGAACGGAGAGAGCGTGATCTAAGAGAGTATATGAACGAGGCTTTGAAGAAGATGGGATTTCAACCTATGCCAGATTTTTTGGAAGATGATTGACTAGATGAGCATGAAGAGGAGGCAGATGGAGGTGCTGAAGAAAATCAAGACAATGATTTGTATGCGGAGGATGCTGTGACAATCGAGAGAAGGAGGATGTTGACAATGAAGACAAGGAGGATGCTGATGACAATCAAGACAAGGATTTGTATGTGGAGGATGACTCGGACTAACGTAGCTTGAAGTCCCTTTTTTTTTTGTGAACAATGGATGTGCGAAGTTTTTTTGAAGCAACAACCAGGTATAATGCTAACTTTTTTTAACTTGCACAAGGTCATTTACATTCTATATGCAGTCAACAAACAGGTATACTGATTATTTTTTGGTGTACATGTGGTGTACTCAGCAAATCTTATACTGCTGACTTTTTTTGGTGTACAAAGTATGTGCAGTAAAAGTTTTTTGTTCTTCTGGGAAGTGAAACTACACATTGTGATGATACAAGAACCATCAACTTTGTATGTTTTTTGGTTCTTGTTGGGTATGTACATATGAAACAATATATGGGTAATGCTTTTTGGTGGGATCCTCTAATGAAATATATATATTTCTAATTATCTGATCTTCTTAATTACATGTTTTCAATTTAATTATATCAATCTTAGTTATAACTTTTTTTAATTATAATTAGATTTTCGGATTATTTTAATAAAATGAGCAAATAATTTGATTAGCTAAAATACTCCAGCAACCAACTTTAAGCCAATTAAAATCTGAATTCTAAAATAATTTGGAAGCTCAAAAATTTAAACAATCAACTTGATTTGAAACTTTGATACCTTCAAAGTTTAAGCAACCAACTTCTGGAAAATCAAAAGTAGAAATCGCTTGTAGCAACCAAAATCACTTGATCGCTAAAAATTTTAACCAAGTGACATCAGGTTTAGTTGTTCCATGTATCTTCCAACTACGTAGTTTAATAGCTCCTAAGTCACAAGCTGCTTCTAGAGAGAACAAAATTTTGTCTCTCAAAAGCTTAAGCAACCAACTTCAGGCCAATCAAAATGATAAATCACTTTTACCCAGCAAAATTCTTGATAGCTTAAAACTTTAACCAAGCAATTAAATAAGTAGTTGCTCCATGTATCTATCAACTAAGCAGTTTAATTGCTTTACAATGATTGGTATATCAGATGCGATTGGTAGGTTACTCGCTATATTGGTTGGTCGAGATGTTAAGCAATCAAAGTTTGACTTGCTCCATGTTAGTTGGTCTGATGTTAAGCAATAAGTAAAGCAATCGCTTTAGGTAAGTTGGTTTATTACTAGAGCGATTGCATGGTCACTCAAGGCTTTGAGATACATGGCTTTGGGCAACCAACTGAGCGACTGCCACTTTTAGTAGCTTTAACGGTTATAGCCACTTAAAAGGGGCTTTAAGCGACTTAAAACGACATGTCGCTTAAACCCGTTTTTCTTGTAGTGATGAAAGAGATTTGGTAATGCAATGTATCTTTGACAAAGTACATCATGAATCTGATATAAAAAGGTAATGTAACGGTAATGTACAATGGTTCGGATTGGGTTGCAATCGAAGGCACCAATATCTGTTTTATTATCGGCAATGCACTTTATCGAGCCAAATTATATTTGTAGTACAACCAGTTTAATTTCCCTGGCATTTTTGGGGTTGAGAATATTTTGGGGCTACACATAAAACAAAATAGTGTCATTATGAAGTAATTTCCTATCACCCCTTATCCATCTATTTTATGTAACGGCTAATCTACCCTTAATTAATTAGTGTAATATTGATTAATTCAGTAGTTAATATTGATTATAGATTATATAGTTAATGTGTGTTAGAAAGTTATTTGCGTTATTTTTTAAAAAAGAATAGAGAGAGTGTGTTAGAGAAGAAGAAAAAGTTGTGAAAATTAGGTTTTGGTGATTCCAACAACTAAAATGGATGAGTATGAAGAAGAAGGAGTATCTTCAGTTCATGATACCGGTGACATACCGATTAGAGATGACGACTTGGGATATTTGTTGGAAGATCCAAACTTTTATGGACAAGCTCTAGATGATGATTTAATGAAAGAAAATGAAGAATCACATCATAATGAGGATAATAATGCATCAAACCAAAAAGTATTGTGTTAAAAACTCAAAAACCCACTTTGTATGCGTTTGTATGTGATTTTTGACAAAAAAAATCTCCATTTTTGCATGCATTTAATGTTGTCAACGTCCCAGAGTAAATTATCTACCGATTATACACTCTGGAATGAAATTCATTACAATCGGAAGTTTCAATAAGATCATTTACTATCGATTGTGTGTAGTATGTTGATAGAAAATAAGAAGAGACAATGACTGTGAACAAGAAAGTATACCCGCTACACCATTTTTAGCTGGTTGTAACAGTTTTTAAGCATTACGAATCGGGGTTGTAATGGGAAACGAGCGTTGTAAAAAGGGGTATTACAAACTTTTTGCAATGGCCCACTGCACGTTACGATTTGTAACAGGCAATAACTGTTACGAATTATTTTGTAACAGCTTGGTTGTATCATCAACCGGCCGTTACTACGTGTCAATTTGTAACACGCGAAAGCCGTTACTACGTGGTTCTTTGAAACAGCTTGTAGTCGTTTCGAATTTTTTGCAACAACAAAAAAATTTACGCTAGTCAACATTGACCTAGTCAATGTTGACTGGTAGTAATCTTTCAGCCGGAAATACGCCGGAATTCCAAAAAACCTACATACACCTTTCATTCCATCCACATTCAACAATAGTTTCTTCAATCAATTCATATCAACATTCAATCAATTCATATCTGAATACAAATTCTTTTAAGTACCAAAGAATTTTGTTCATTCTCACTTGAATCAAATTCAAAACAATACTATTCGTTTGAATCAAATTCTGTTCATTCTCACTTAGTTCCTTAGTTCAGTTCATTCTCACTTAAACCACTACAAGCATATATTACATAGAAACTTACTCAAAATTTGCAGCTGCACTTAAATTACTTTGTTCTCCAACCTTTCTGATCTCACAACAAAGCATCCATCAATTAACCTGCAAACAAAGCATACTTTGATACTTAGAACTTGGAAATAAGCAATAAAGTAAAATATCCCAGATGAGATGATACACACAAAAACTAGAGGGGAGAAGTTATAAAGTTACTGCAAGGAAGTAAGAGATGTAGAGCAGGCAACTTATCGCACAGGCATGCCTTGCAGCATTCTTCATCAAGTTCTCCATAATCTCTAGCTTTAAGTTCATAATTCTCAACTACACAAAACAAACCAAAAACATCTATAAGAATCCTTTAAGTAAAGCTGTGAACCTTGTTTCACAATAACAATCCTCATTTATACATCAGCATAATCCCCATTTTTAACAAGAGTGTACACAAGACATTATACTTGCAGAACTTTAAGCAAGTCAGAAAGACAAGAATTGAGCATTACCTTGCTGGTCCATTATGGGGAAAGATTTGATAAGCTTGCACTCCATTCGTCCTGGCTGGTAATACAAAAAATGTCTCTTGAATCAAGTAAAATCTAAACAAATCTAGAGAAAATATATATGGTTGTAGAAATACTACATATCACGATAAAACACAGAACTAAAATCAAGCATTGGACAACTTTTGCACCCAATTAAGCAGACCATGAGAAATACTTATAATGACTTTTTCATCAGGAGTTGTCATCACTTTCACTCTCTGAATCGTAACCTCAAGGTCAAACAACACACGAATAACCTCAAGGTCAAACAACACATGCTAAAACATCTGTCGTTCATTAACTTGCATGGCCTAGAAAAAATAAGAATGCTACAGGTCCACTATAACTAGGACATTTACGAGATTACCAATTTTATATCCTCAAACAGATCAATTTAAATCAAAAAGCAGGTAATATGTACCTCAGTTCGTTCGTCACCCATCATATTAAAGGCAACAACCTCAATAATATTTGCTAGCTCATCTCCTACCATTCCCTTTGCCATACTAGTGACGGCCCCTGAGGATTATTTTTAAGTTGTTGAATGTCTAGTTTCACCTTCTCGAGCTGCAGTGACAGAAACAAAACTTCCATAAACATCAATAACCAAAATCTTATAACATCATTGAATCAATCCACAAGAAAGCAAAACAAAAACATACCAGTTCCTTAACATCCCAATCAAGGAACACAGGGTTTCTTACAGAATCCACAAGACGAGAAGCCAATGCAGTCACAATTCCACCAATTGCCTCCACTTCTCTCACAATTCTCAAATGACTCATGTTCGTCGTGCTCTTAAATGCCATACCCTCTATGTACACCCACATGTACTCGAAGTCTCATATATAGAACCACTATCAATATGCAATCCAATCGACGCAACCGGACGACTATAACCAAAAAACAATCCGAACACACACACTGAACTCAATATCATAATATAAATCAAAAGAAACAAATTTAACCGAAAAGTAAATTCGACATTACCGAAGAAGCTTTCGATGCAATGGGTACTGGTAGCTCCTATCAGCTGGTATGTTCTCAAGAAACGCTTTGAAAATGGTACTTTCCAAGGCAGCTGAACTGTTTCATCTATCAGATAGCTCCTATGTTGTGGGTATACAGAAAATACCTACACTCAATTATGAATACATCATTACAGTAGAACGAATTATCAGAAGCCAACATGATATAATATAACGATGAAAGCATTACCATCATAAGGGTTGTTTTCATTTGGTTTATGTAGAGTAGGATATGATGGATCACAAGCACACATACTCTCCATAATCTGATTCCTAGAGAAATCTAGAACTCTTTCACTGACCTGGTATTGACAGAATACGGGGAAAGACTCAGAAAACTTTGAAAATCTCGTTCAAATACGTTAAATAGAGTGCTTAACATGTTCAGCAGCAAGGGACTATAACTCTAGTAAATAAGGAAAGTATTTAACAAAAAACAAAAACCCCTAAAAGAGAAGGGTTAAATGGACAAACCTGAGCATATATTTCTTCAGCAGCAAACTGTTTATCAGTAACAAGACATTCAAGTTTAACGTTTCCATTCTCATCTCTTGCAACTCTATAAGAAAATTGTTTAGATTCTTCTTCAATCTCAGACTTTTCCTACCAATAAATCTCTTGACAGAGAACTGTCTCCTTGAGTATTCAAAACCCTAAAAAATGAACAACAAAGTGAAAACACATATTAGTCCAAATCCTCAATCAAACTAAAGGGTTCTTAGAATACCCGTTTAAATCACAAACCCTAGATTCTCAAAACACAAATATACATCTAATTAACAAAATTAAATAACAAATCCTAGCAAATCAACAAATCACACAAATTTAAGTAAAAAGCCCTAGATCAGAAACCCAAATCTCATAATCGATTAAAATACTTAAAATCGAGTAAAACATATCCCCAAATTAAAAAGAGAGTGGATGAAGAAAAGTGAAATGAGGGGAACCTTTAGGTAGAAAACCCTATCACTGGTGTTACCACACAGCCGAGTGGCACACGTGAATTTTCGGGAAGAAACAACCCCCAGTTCTTTTGAACTTGGGTGGAAAAAAAACTCAAGTGTGACCACCCTTGTTACCGCGCACGCTAATGGCACATGTGAAAATATTGCCTGTTACAATTCATAACGGCTCAACCCCTGTTACGTCTACCGCAAAAATTCATAACGGCTTTAATCTGTTACAATGGTAGACCCCACACTGATTTTTCTATCCATGAACTCTTATAATCGGTAGTTTCAGGACATATATTATCTACCGATTGTAGTAGTAGCCCCAAAAATAATATTTCCCAGATTTGAAAAATGTTGAATTTTTCTACTATCATAATCGGTAGTTTAGGCGAATCATCTAACTACCAATTGTCATAGCAGCCCCAAAAATAAATTTTTTGAAATTTTGAAAATGTTGAATTTTTGAACCTCCAAAGTCAGTAGAAAGTAACAAAACTTATCTATCAATTATACTGAATTTCAAGCCTACAAAACTGGTTATTGTCTTGTTATAATCAGTAGTAAGTGATATATATTAATCCACCGATTTTCTTATAATCGGTTGTAATGTAAGAACTTAAACCTCCGATTATATTTGTTTTTTATCCAGAAACCATAGTCTAGAGTTTTATGTGTAATCGTTAGTTTAAAGTTATGATTATCAACTGATTATATCATAATCGGTGGATAAGTATAACCACTAACCACCGATTATATTAGGATAACTCCTTGCTATTATTATGTAGATTGTTGCAGCGGTTGATCCTCTGACATATGAGGGGACCGATACTTACCTGTACTATGCTAACGATTTGGTATGCTACCTATCCATTTATTTTTATTTTTATAATAATTTATGTTACTTGCTTTGGCTTATAAGTTTTATAATGTTATGTGCACATTTAGACATTTCAAACTAAGGCAGAGGCAAAGGAATGACTTATGAACAAGGCTAAAGAGAAGATGTGCGTAGTTGTTCAGAATAATCAAGTAAAAAGGGATGGATTTGAAATGGTTTACGAGAGAAGTGGGTTTCGAAAGAGTCATTGGAAAAGGGATCGTAAGTACGTAAAGAAGACTGAGAGGAACTATAGGGGTAATACAAAGAAGATTGAATGCCCATTTAAGATTGTCTTCAAATTGTTCGACGGTAAAGTGTGGAAAATGCTTGAGTTGCTAATGGTCGGCATAACCACGAGGATCATAAAAGTCTTATTGGGCACGTAATGGTTGCTAAGTTGAAACACATCATATGGATACGGTAACCTCTATGAGGTTAAGTAAAGCGAGTGCGATCCTAAGTAAGATAAAGGCGGATGACCCCGAAAACTTGTCTTCGTTGTCTACAGTCCACTCGGCCCTAGATACAATCAAAATGACGCAATGGGAAGGTAGACAAGTTATGAAACAATGTGAATGGTTAGCCGAGCAACAAAACTACACGTTGAGAACTAAAGAAAGGGATGGCAAAGTGGTTGGTATATTCTTGGCGCATCCGTTGATGATCCAATTGGCTCAATACTTCCATCAAATCTTGTTGAAAGATGCTACTTATAAGACAAACAAGTACAATACGCCGTTGTTGAACATTGCTTGCCACACTTCGGACAAATGCACATTTACGATGGCGTGGGGTTTAATGGATCAGGAGAAAGATGTGAGTTTCATTTGGATGTTGCAAACATTAAGGTCGATTTATCAAGGCGACCAAACTCCAAGGGTTATTGTAACGGATAATGATAATTCCTTAATGAATGCCATATCCGTAGTTTTTCCGGAAGCCATAAATTTCCTTTGTACGTGGCACATCTAATGCAACATCAAAGCTAATTGCAGAATCATATCCAAGTTCCAAAACCAAAAAAAGGCGCCAAAAGGTCGAAGGAAGAGGATGAACGTATTAGTAAACTAACCACGGAAGAATAAGAAGAAGAGAAAAGGTTAATTAAAAGCACGCCGAATAGGGAGTAAAGTGGTTTATTTTTTAAAAAGCATGGGATAAGATTGTTTGGTCGATGACCGAGGAAGATTATGAATACAACCTAAAGAACTTTTAGGATGAATGGGGCAAACCCTACCCCAAATCCGTGAAGTATTGCAAGACACAATGGTTGGCACTGAACAATGAAAAGTTTGTGTTTGCATGGACATATACATTTCCACATTTCAAGAACGAGGCGACAAAATTATAGAGGGGTCCCATGGCTGATTGAAGAAGATATTAGTCGGTAGTCAAAATAGGATTGTGACAGTCCATGAAGCTATCCATGAATACACCAATCGTGATCTCACCAAGATAAACGGCACAATGGAAAAAAAGTCGCCATAGGTATAATTTAAAAAAATTCTTGGTGGGAAATAGAATACATGATGATACAATAGCAGTTGTATAGAGACCACGATATGGAGAGTTCGGTTTGCAATTGCAAGAAGATGACAGGTATTGGACTCCCGTGTCGTCATATGCTCGGTAGATTTGATCAAGTGATTGACATTAATGATATTCATACTTTTTGGAAGCAATTATCTTTCACTCCAAACATCATACAAGTTGATTGTGTAGCGTTTGAGGAAACGGATATGCACCGACGAATAATCGAGTATTACTCTAAGTCAAATGGGGCACAAAAGCAAATATTTATACACCAGTTGGAGGAAGCCCTTCACCCTTGTTTAAGGGTCGTTGAAGAACCAACGAAGGGAAAGTCGATGGGTAGGACGAATACCGAAAAGCCAATGTCACAACAAAGAAAAGAGTTGAAGGCATGGTATTCTAATCAAAGAGACCCTTCCAGGCACGAGTATATTGAAACGATATACGAAGACGTCCCAGGTCCAAAGAAAAAAGGTCTTCCGATGAAGGATCAAGCTGGACCAAGTGTACGACAAGTCAAACCAAGGGTCTCTGCATCTTCTTATCACGTAAGTCAATCCGAACGAATATGAGATGTTGTTTTGGTGGAGTCCCAAGCAAGTTTGGGAGTTGTTGAGCAAGTCGGCGCCTATCACCAAGTTTTGGTGGAGTCCCAAGCAAGTTTTGGAGGTACGTATATAATATACGAGGATTATTGGAACAACTCCCTCTACTCATTATACTGTTTGTTTTGTCCACCGACGATGTCAATGGGGATGTCAATTGTGGTTTTCACGTTACGACGAAACAAATATGACACTTTAGCGAGGCGGTTACTGAGAATATCACCCAATGGCAATATTTAAGAAATAAGATGGCTTCCCAACTATTAAAGGATAAGGAATTCTATATTGAAATGATGAGAGAATGAGATAGATATGCTAGAGAACAAGAGTTCAAAGATTTATATACTCGTGTAAATGCGGAAAGGGATTGAAGACAATCGGGCCCAAGTATTGGACGGTAGTGCCGAAATGTGGGTATCTTCTAGCGGATGTTTTGAACTGTGTGCTACATTATTTATGTCTTCCTTCCGTAAGAGTGAGTGTTACCTTTACACACACATGGAAGATTTGTGATGAATTGGTCAAGGATAGACGAATCCTTATGACATCAGTTAACAACAATCATTTTATCGGTTTAAGTTTAACGGAAGATTGTCCATTACATCCATTGAGTAGGTGGTCGGATTAATTCCCAACTAACCATTTGAAGGATTGGGTTAAGTAATATGAGTCCAACATGGAGCGTTGGGATCGTTTAACAAACTTACCCAATGTCCCAATTGAATTGATCGAGGATGGTGAGTAGTTTAGTTGATCATATATTTTGAACATTGGGTATAGATAAATATTAATGTAACGTTTTGGTGTTATCGTCGTTGTTGGGTCTATATTTTCTACCGATCATATTTGATTTGAATTGTTGGTGCTATAATCGGTAGTCACGGGTTTACAGTATCTACCGATTAAGGTTGATTTGAATCGTTGGTGCTATAATCGGTAGTCACGGGTTTACATTATCTACCGATTAGAATTGTATTTCCTCCAGAAGGCTGAGAAAAATGAAACAAGTATAATCGGCAGTATCTAGAAAGGCCTTATCTACCGATTATAATACTTTCTGAAGAAAAAAACTAGTAAAATTTCCCAGAATAGTTAAATGTAGTCCAGTATTAACTTCCGATTACAACCAAACTCTGGTAAAATATTTAAAAATTTCCCAGACTCGGTAGATAAAGTTAAACAATTACTTCCGATTACAACCAAACTCTGACAAAATATTTGAAAATTTCCCAGCATCGGTAGATAAAGTTAAACAATTACTTTCGATTACAACAAAACTCTGATAAAATATTTGAAAAATTACATAGAATCGGTAGATAAAGTTAAACAATTACTTCCGATTATGCTTTGGACTTAATGAATTCATAGCTTTTAACAAATGTGAATTCTTCTCCTTTTTCTTGATAGTAATGCATTTTTGCGAGATCCTCAGCATAGAACAAAAAGAATATAATTTATCAAGTTTACTATGTTAGTATTTGAATATCAAACAACTTACCTTATGTAAAAGATACTTACAAATTATTGGATCGACAAGCCTAAATGGGTGGGGTTAAAAATCCTTTTTTGTATAGCTATATAATCAGCTATCCGTATTCGGATAAGTTGGTACTTATCGTGAATTTTTTCAAGAGATCTTTACTTTGGATTTCCACAATCTCGCACATATTGGATGTGCACCCTCCCCCACAAGGTTTCAGGTGCAACCCTTCCAGATATGACATCTTCATGTAGGATTTCGTTATACCATGTTTTGGTTATAGCCAAACCTTCAGCCGAGTCAAATGTTTCTATGCTTGTATGTAGAGTTATGAAGCGAATGAACCTAGGAGTGTGTGGTATTTGGTAGAGAAAACAGATGTATTTATAGGATAATTTCAAAAACTAGCCGTTGATTGTACTTTCATTTTAAATAATTATACAACTACCTCAACTATCAATAGTCATAAAAGTAAAGCATAATCGGTAGATATATGACAACAATAACTTTCGATTGCAACTGTTCCTCAAACACCAAAACCTATTTTTCCCTACATAGAGAGAGATTTAACTGTTATTATTTTCAAAAACTTACTACAACAAATATAATCGGTAGATAATAACACAATATAACTACCGATTATACATCCATGGTCATTATTCCGTAATTCACCTTAAGCGGCATGGACGAAACTTAAACGGGTTGAATCTGCCCATCTTCTTAAGGATGTTGAAATGAGTTTCGTAACGATAATTTAATCCTTTCCATCGTCGTTATTCCTCGAGTGATCTCATTATAACTTCATCATTAGCTTCACCTCTCAATCGATATCGATTGACAAGATAAGTTAAATTCACGAATGGATCAACTGCTTTTCCTATGTAAACACATCGACAGAAAAGCTCAGCTCTATTACGATTATTGGGGTTACCGGTGTCAATGAAGAATTGTTCGTGAATTCTCTCTAAATAACCCATACTCATTACACCATTTTGAAATTATTTTTCTCCCCGTCTCGGATAGAATTGCGTACTTTGAAGTACTAACAGTGTACGGATCAACCATTATTTTGAAGATTATTGCTTTGATATTGGATAAGTAAAATGTAATATGGCGTGTGTATGAAAATTAAGATACCCTACTTATATAGATTAGAGTCCTAACGTCTTTTTCTTTTGAAAAAATAGCCGTTGGGGAAAAGTGTAACAGGAGTGTAAAAAAAATATGGTTCAATACCTTAAAAGTTAAGTGTAATCGGTAGCCACGGGTTTACAATGTCTACCGATTCCTTGTAATCGGTAGAAAATGATGCAAACTATCTACCGATTGTGATCCAAAAAACGCCAAAAACCCAAGGCCGTTTCTATGGTGTAATCGGTAGATAATTAAACAACTTATCGACCGATTAAAATCCAAGAAACACCAGAAAACACAAATTTGTTTCAATGTTTTAATCGATAGATAATTAAACAACCTATCTGCCGATTCCAATTAATCGGTAGAAAATGATACATATTAACTACCGATTATAATTAAAAAAACAACAACAGAAAACCCAAAAAAATTTCAATGGTTCAACCGGTAACAAATTGTACAATTTATTTACAGATTATAATGAAAAATCCAAAACGATAACATGAAGCCATTCATTATCCATAAAGAAACCCATTCAATGTTCTAAAGATAACCATTGATGAGTCATAAAGATAATGTAAGAACTTAAAATGACAAACAACCATTCAAAACAAAATAATCCGAAAGATAATCCAAAGCAATGTCTACCATAAGCATGTAATCATAAAGGATTAAACAAAACAACTATCCTCGACCTTGTTTACCACGACCACGACCAGCATTGCCACCATCATCACTGTCATTCTCACCACCTTTGGGATTAGGGACATTCTCTTCATTAGTCACGCTTGTTGCACCCCGAGATCTTTTTGAGGCCTTCGTTGTTGGCCTTTTAGGCTTATGAATAGATTTTCCCCCAAAGTGAGTGGCATAAGCTTCATTATCGATGTTATCAACTAGGTCTTTTTTCTCCTTTTGCTTCTCAATTGACAAAGGCACTCCCGACTTGATACATGCCGCCATCTTCTTTCCCAAAAATACAAACCGGTTTTTATGTTTTTATACCACAAAATCAAACAATGAATACTTGCAACATTGATCCGTAATATTTAAATCAAGTAAAAGGTTTAATATGTACCAGTCTTTCATAACCGGATGGTTTTTCTTCGATGATACAAGTATAATCAGAAGTTTTACCCTTTCCTTTATCTTCCCCGATCACACGAAGATGAGAAACTTTCTGGTAACACTCCATATACCCCGAAGATACTTTATCACCTCGGGTCACAGGTCTTCCAACGCTGAGCATAAATGTATGGATCTCGTCCCAATGCTGAACCAATGGATTATAAGAATGCCTACCTTGATAGAATCGTTAGTAGACTCGGACAAGTCTTTATCCACGATAAATTGGCATCATATGTCTTGCTCTGGTTTATCTTGTACATGACTTTGTTTTCGTATCATTCTTGATCCATTGTACATGATATATCCCGTGGGGGTGCCACAACGGTCAAAAGTACAACGACATCTCGGACCTATAAACAATATATCCTTCAACACGGTATTTCTTGTATGGATCAAAGCATACATTTACGGCCTTCATCGAGTCTAGCTTCACCCTTACATTTATCAACTCCTGCTCCTTACTCCTAGAACGGTTCTTCTCAAAGAGGTATTTTGTTCCTCTCGGTGTACCTCTTTCCCATTTTCCATTTTCAACGGCCAAATTCAATGTTGGGAAGTGGTCATATATACATGTCCATATAAATAGCAAAATAAATATAAGAACATTGATCTTTAAAAAATCAAAACAAAACATAAAAATCAAAGCATCGATAGAAGTTAACAAATTACCTGTAGTAGATTCACATTCCCAGAAATCTAGCTAGTAAGTTGCCTCGATGCCTTTCTCAACTCCTCCATCAAGTACGCGAGGCAAGCGGTACCCCACGCATAATCACAGACTTTGTTAATAGGATGCAAGAGCTATAAGAGGTTGGCATCGACCCTGTTGCCGCTACTGTTTGGGAAAATGACACATCCCAATGGATATAGAAGATATGTCGTGGCTGCCGCGTCCACTTCTTCCTAACTCAACTCTCCTTTCTCTTCTTTCGCTTTAGTGCCGCTGAACTTATTCCTTAAGTCAACCATGTTGAACTGCCTGGTCTTGTAAGGAAAGCACCTCTCGAACTCAACATTCGATGTCGCTTGGTCCCAACCGAAACAATTGTTCGTGTAATCATAAATTTGTTTCTATTCCAACTGCTTAACGTAATTTTCTTTGACAGCCTTTCCCTGATCTGAGAGACTCATAATATGCATAATATCATCAGAAGTAATCGTCATCTCTCCAAACAAATGATGGAGGGTATCAGTTTCCCCATAAAATCTCTCCACAAAGGCTGATATCGCCACCTTGTCATGCTCTACCATTAAATTTCCGGCTGCAGTAGATAACCAAGAGTTGCATTTAATTTCCTTTACCCTTTCACATTCACCATCTAAATCCCATTCAAGCATTTTAGTTGGTGGTACTGTAGCTTTGAGCAGACGAACCACATGAATGTGATCCAATTATATACAACATATTACAAAATAATTATAACAACCGTTATTACTTCGACGAATAAAAATTAAATAGCTTAAGGAAAAGATTCAAATTATTACCTCGGTGCAATAGATGTCTCCTTGGCCCAGAAGTCTTTATATCCAAATAGCAATTCCCCTACATCACTTGGTAACTCAGGGATCTCGCCTTGTTTAATACCCTTCAGCATCAAAGAGGCAGGGGGGGGGGAGTGTCCTCCTTTCTTCTTGATTTTCTTCTTTTGCTCTCCTCCTTTATCTTGTCCTTCTCCTTCAGTAGCACTTGGTTGTCCTACTTCTACACTTTGTTGACTCAGTTGTGATTTAGTTCCATTATCGATAGAGATTCCGGGAGCGCTCTTCTTTCTTCGTGCACTAGTTGTTAGTTTTTGACCCCCAGGACGACGAGGATGTGCAACAACATCTGTATCTTGGACTTTCTTAGCTCGCCTTTCCCTAATAATCAAAACAAAAAGCAATCAAGTTAAGTTAATAGTTTTCGAAAAATTGAACGAAAGTTAATGAATTCTACACATAATAATCGGTAGAAAGTATATGACAATAACTATCGATTGCTCATAATCGGTAGTACGGGTTTTCAAATTACCTCTGATTAAAATCAATCGGTAGGTAATATTCTATATTAACTACCGATTAAATTTCATTTTCAGATAGATAACTCATAGTTTTTTAGACTAGCACAATCGGTAGATAAATAAACACCATTTACTACCGATTATAATGTAGCCCTTATTTATTTATTTTTTGAACATTTTAATCTGTAGTAAGTGTTAGTATTTATCTACCGATTGTGTGATGTTTTTCTTCTTCTACATCCCTAAACATCTAAAATAATCGGAGGATACAAATTTAAATTATATACCGACTGAAACTTCAAAATCTCCAGAAAACAAATTACCAGTTATAATCGGTAAATAATTATTACTCATATCTACCGATTATGGTCGATGTTCTTGAGGAATGAAGAACACAACCATAATCGGTAGATACAACACATCACGAAACTACTGATTATGTCAAATCGCCGAAAACCTTAGAAATTCTAGTGACGATTTCATTCAATTGAAGCAAAATAAACCCATAAAATGGTAAGCACTTACCTTATTGGAGCCATTTGAAGTTGCTGGAGAGGCTGATTGTCAGAATCAGTGGTCGAATCTATATCACCATCTTCTTGTTCTTTTTGTTCTTTACTTTCTTCACTTTCTTCTTCAACAATCTCTTTATTTCTTAATTTATCCTCAAAATTTGGATTGTTACTACTATCAGATTGACGGGTAGTTTGTTTTGATCGATCCATCTTTATATCGAAGAATCGACGATGATTTGGTACGACGATTAACCAAAATACGATTAATTGGTTTCAAAAAATTTAACGAGGGAAATTTTTCTCTCAATTGGTAGATAGAGGTTGGGAAGAAGAATAGGAATAGGTAGAGAATGATTTAAAGAGATTAATTAGGTTTTGTATTAGTTAAAGGGTATGTAGGGAATTTACTCACCACTAAGACATCCCACAGCCAATAGGGAAGGATTGGCATAAATAAGTAGCCCCAAAATAGTTTTTCTCAGCTCAAAAAATGCCAAGTTAATTTCCAGCTTGGTTTTTATGATTGCCAACTTTAATAATGGTCTGTAATGGGCTTTGGGTCCAAATTTAGGGTCTAATCCAGACATCCAGTGGAGGAGTTCAGTCTGGTGCATTTAAGATATGGGTACTTATTTTCAGGTTGGTATTCAAGAAGAATCTCTCATTGAACTATACTCATTCAGTCATTCTGGGCAAATGCTCGATGTCCAGGTCCAGCTGTTCTTAACTCGACTGATATTTCTAACTTTATAACTCGCCTATCCTAATTTGTTTGGTACTAAAGGTTTGATTGTTGTTATTTTATTTTGATGTTGCATCGAAAAATTCAAGTGGGAAACCCATTGTTACAAAATCTCTGATTTGGTACAGTGATTCGACTATTGAGCAAACTTGATCGACTCCAATCTAAATGGGTTTCTCTTATAAAGTACAATGACTCACAAAGTCCTGAGCGGTGTCGAAAGTCCCGATCCGTGTCGATATGGGTTTGGTCCTGTGCACGGGCATTGAGATCTGCCATGAACAGGCTACTACACAACACTTCTCCACGTTGAAAATGTGCTTGAAATAAATCAAATTTAACTATGGCACGTTCTTGCAGGAATCAATTAGTGTGAGTACAACGTTTACCTGCCACCTCATTAATACAAATATTAAAAAAATCATATCTACCAATCTTTTCCCACGATCATATCTACCATTCTACCTTATTACCATTTGGTCGGGCCAGGAATTAGATCAAAGGTTTGTTAGATATACACACATAGAGAGGCTTATAATGGAGATACAGAAAAATCATAGCCTCCTCCTCGTTCTTTTCTTTCAGCTTCATCTCTTTTCCAAGTCTCAGTAATCATGTCGTGGTTTAGAGATCCTGAGTTATATATGGATTATACAGTGGGTGCACCCCGTTTATGGAGGCTTACAAAAAAATCTGGTACTCCATTTGCAGCAAGCGATCTCTCTTTGGTAGGGAATGTAAGAAATGATAATTACCTCTCTTTGGTCGACCACTCTTTTGCGTGGAAAAGAAGCGATTTTGATGCTCTTGCAGCTTTTCTCTTTAGGAATGACTTGTCAGTAAACTGCCAAGGTTTGGTGATCACTGTCACTTTCCCTCGAGATAGAAATTACCGTCCTGACATGAGCCGTCCAACTTATTTCTGGTCACACGAGGTTCTAAACATGCCCAAGTATGGTCTACCTGTTCCATCAATTCCATACAGACCCGTTCGGTACATGGAAGGAGGCGAGTTAACTCCAATACACGAATCCGAATCTGTTCCAGCGGTCGTCCCACAATCTTAAATAAAGAATTTGGAATTCCCATGTGTCTCTGAATTCTTAGTCTTTTCTTTCGTTTATGTTTTGCTATGGCTTATGTTTGTCTTAACTCTCTGCTTGACGTCAGAGATCTGATTTTCCGTGTACGGAAAATGTGTATGGGTTTGGAAGCCTCTAAAATAAATCATAATGTCTGCTGGAGCTTGTCTACAGTCTTGTTTAATTTGAATTTGGTTGTCCTGAGTTACAATTATATATAAATTTGTATGTTGATTTTGGTGGCTGCATCGCACATACCGATCCAGAAGCCTTTTTCTTGGGGTATCTTCAAATGAACACACACTTCTCTCAAATGTGTCTCAATCTCGATGACATTTATTTTCAGACGATTGACTAATGTCTGCAGAAGTATCAAGTAATACAATTTCAAATCTGTACTTAAAACTTCATCAACCTTTCAACCATCTGAATTTATTGATGGTTTTGTGCCTGAAGGTTATGGCATAGTTATTGATAGGCTGATAGTTTGTTGAATTTCTTCATTGTTTAAATGAAAGAAGTGACTACATTTTAGAAAATCAAACTATTTTCGTTATGAGGGACATAAATTCCTGCTAGGATTGAATTGGTTGATTAGGGATAGATCGGCTTTAATTTGGTTGCTTGGCCTGAAAACTTTAGGCGTTAATGACTGCATTACCGCCTCATCTTCGATCACTTTATCTCTTGGACCTTTCTATCTGGCTCCAACTCATTCATCGTTCATCACTCAAACTTTTGACCGAGAATTTCATGTATTAATGTGACCTCTACAGCTCCATCAAACTGAACATTGGACTAGGAATGCGATCTTGATGACTCGTGTGGCTACAAGGCAGAACTTGAACACCAGTGAAGTCCTTGAATATGTTTATATGTACGACTTGGGCCCTGCTTAGCCTGTGCGAATTCATATTGATTTTTAATCCTGTTTTGGGGTATACAAGAGTTTTAGTGGGCATATTATATAGGGACAAAATAGAGTTATTAGGAGTAATTTTTAAAAACTCCTTATCCACCGTTTTTTCATAATACTCATATTACCCTTAATGTTTAATAAATAATGATTAGGCTTATAGTTAATGATTAATAGTTAATTACAATGATTAATGGTTAAAGTAATCATTGGTTTTAAAAGTTAAAATTAATTAGTCAGAGAAAATCATTTTTGGGAAAAACTTTGTTTAAGAGAAATAGAAGAAGAAGTGAAGAAAAACCTAGGATTTTAGATGAAAATGAATGATTGGAATGAGGAGGGGGAATTTTTCATCACGTAAAGCTCAATAAATACACATCAACTACGATGAAGATTCTAATATGGCTGATTTTTTGGATTATGAGAATGATTTTTTTCAAACTCAAACATAAACTCAACTTCAAGCTGAAAATAATGATTTTTATGAGCCAAATCCCGAAGATGAATACATGGTTGAGGAACTTATTCCTAATAACACTTAATATGGTCTTAGATAAATTTTAATCTCGTTTTTGTAGGTTCAATTCATCGAATTTTTTTTTTTTAAAGAGTTCGGCTGAAAACAATTTAAGTCTAACCACATTCTCAAGAACAGTTCGGCTGGTTCGATGAGCTTGAAGAATTAGCCGAACTTTGTATTTGTATTGGCGCCAATGTACAATTTTTAGTTCGGCTGATAATTGGTTTTAGAATTCAGCCGAACATTAAGAACTTGTTTTTCATTGGCCTCAGTGGATTGTTCGACTAATTACTTTTCAGCTGAACCTTCTATTTATAATTCAATGTAAACATAAGTGTCAAGGTTCGGCTGAAAAATTATATTATTGAATCAGCCGAACCATATAGTTGAAATATAAGAAAGAAAGAAGACCAAATGCTCGGCTAATAATTAGAATATCGAATCAGCCGAACTTTTGGTTCTAAAGGTTCGGTTGTTATTTTGACTATCGTATCACCCGAATCAATATGTAAAATTTGTTTATGGTCATCTAATCTCACGATACTCTTGTAGATCGTTATTGCACAACCTGTACCAATGGACGATCAACCTCCGGCAAACTTCATTATTCACGGAGATAGTAAAGAGCACTTTTAAAATGACTTGGTAGCCAACAAATTGATTTTGGACTTTCTGTTGTAACTTTAAGTGATACCTTTACTAACTTTATTTTTGATGTTGCAACCATGTAGACATGGAAATCTAAACCGGAAGCAAGGACTTGGGATGAGGAACATGGAATTAAAATTAATTGCGGACAACAAAGCCGATTAGATCGGTTTGAAATGGTTTGTGAGAGAAGTGGGATAGGAGTAAGTAAGGTTAGAAGGGTTTTGTGTATAAGCCTAAAAGCGGGAGAAGAATAAGAGTAAAACGAAGAAGACAAATTGCCCTTTCAAGATTGTTTTCAACTACAACAAACATGAAGATAATTGAAGTATGAATAAGAAGATGGATTTTCGTCATAACCACCCACGTTCACATGATCTTCACGAGCATGCCAAAGTCACAAGGTTAAATCCGAAAGAACTCGTGGAAGTAGATAAAATATCGTGGATACATATGGCACCGATTAAGATTCTTAGAAATTTGAAGGCGGATGACGAGAATAACAAGTCCACCACACGAACCATCTACAACGCGAGAAACCTTTTGAGGAAAAATGATTTACAGGGTAGGTTGGTGACGCAACAAGTAATGTGGTTGGCGGCGAACAACAACTATATGGTTCAAAAGAAATTGGATAAGTTTGAAAAAGTGACACATCTTTTCATTGGCCACCCGGAATGCGTACGATTGGCTCAATTCATTACGCAAGTTCTTATAATTGATTGCACCTACAAGACCAACAAATATGAGATGTCATTGATGAACATAGTTTGACATACGTCGACCAAGGCACCATTTACCGTTGGGTTTTGTTTTTTGAAAGACGAGAAGACAAAAAGTTACATATGAAAGTTAGAACAATCCAAGCTAATCTTCCGGGAGGATGCCCTTCCTAAGGTGATCGTAACCGACCAAGAGCAAGCATTGATGTATGCTATAAGAATGGTATTTCCGGACGCACATAATTTTATTTGAATGTTTCATGTTTGGAACAGTGTGAAGAAAAATTGTCAACCGAAAATTCAGCCGCTTAAGTTGAAAGACTTAGAGAAGCTTTCTAAGCTACCGAAGGAAGAAATAGTAAAGAAAATTGGGGAATTCAAGAAAGAATATGAAGTTAATGAAAGTTTGTGGGCTTGCTTTTCCAACGAATGGGATGCTTTGACATGGTCAATTAGTGAAGACGTGTACCAAGAGAATCTTAAAATGCTAAATTGTGCATTCAGGCCCCAAATACCCAAGTGTCATTACCTATTTGCATAAGGAATGGTTGGAACCTCACAAGGAAAGGTTTGTGTGTGCATTCACAAATCAACACAAATACTTCGACAACCAAGCTACAAGTATGGTAGAGTCGGTGATGGTTTTGTAGATGTGGTAAATAAAAGTTCGTTCAAGACTTGTGAAGATTTGTTTTTAAACCTAATTTCTAAGACTAAAAATAGCAAAACTCGAATAAAATTGATAATAAAATTGAGAGTAAACTGAGGATAAGATTCCACTATTTTCCAAATTTGAAAGTGATTTAATTCAATAATTATAATCATGCAATTCTTACATTTAATTTGATTATAAAATATTGCAACAAGTAGATTTCTAAAACAACAATTGTATAACAAAAGCAGGGAACATCTAAAACCTAGGCCAAGCATGTACCATCTAACGAAATCTCAATTGCTTAATAAAAATCATTAAATCAATTTTTAACCAAGGAAAATAATCATAAAAGAATTGCATAAATTAATTAAATAAATATTACCACATAATTTTTAGAAAAATAGCTACCTCCATCGCCTCAGAGATGGGGTTTAGCTCCTCATATTAATCACTTGCTCAAAATTATCGTTCATGGCTCAAAAATTGTTTACAAATGATAAAAATGGTGTAAAACAAAGAAATCAATGAGTTTGCAACGTTTATAGACGTTACAGACTAACTGTTATAGAGGGGTTGAAGATAAACATTGCAGATGCGACAATATCCGTTGCAAACGGGTTGAAGAAACTGTTGCAAATTAAGATAAACGTTGCAGTTACGACAATATCCGTTGCAAACCGATGAAGAAACTGTGGCCGATTGGTTGAAGATTTTGTTGCCTATTCTCTGTTCTTCATGCAGCAGCAACAACAATTCTCTGGATAGATTTTCTATCACTCTGTTCACCTCTTGAGCTCTCCCCAAGACTCTCTGGCCCTTTTGTAACACCCGAAACTCCTTTTTATACCCTAACATACCTGGAATCTTAGAGTAAATGCCAAATATTCTCATATTATTTTCTTTCCAAATTTTGGGAATTATGTCCCTGATTCTCTCTGTCACGCGTCTGTGGTGGCTTACACACTCCAACATGTTGGTTTCACGTCTCAGATGATGTTAACCATGCAGCAACTACACGCAAACTTCCCAAAAATGCAGAAGAAAATCCCGAGAATAATTTGTTTCCCCTGTTTTACTCCAACTCGACAATTGGGCTCTGTTTCGATAGATTCAACACCCACAACAACTTTGTTGCCCTAACAAGTCCATCCCAACCAAATTCAGTGACTGAATCTCCCCCAAATCGAATCCAGAAATTCTGAATTTTCAAAATTCTTTTTCCCGCCAAAACGTTGTTTGAACCGTGAAGAAGAAGGGGGTGCCACTATCCACTGTGCGGGTGCCTTTATCAATTTTGGGTGCATTTATAACTTTTTGGGTGCCTTTATAACTTTTTGGGTGCCTTTATATCTTTTGAGCCAAATTTTCCCAAATGTTTATTTCTCCAAAAATACCTACAAACATAATAAAATCACAATATAAGTACGCAAATGAGTTCTAACAATATACAAATTGAGATCAAATAAGACACGAAAACATATCTATGTCGGTTCATCATCGATTGAAGAAGAACCTATTTGGTTGTGTTGACACGTTTATGACGGTGTTTCATGCGATGAATAATTATTTCAAAAGCGATCTCATAAGAATCAAAGCGGCATTCGAACATAACCTTATGCTCAAACATAAAGATTACAAGGATAATTCTTGTCTCCGCGGATTGACATATAGGGTGTCCTATTTGTGTATTGAGAAACTAATGGTTGAAGTGAATTTAATGGAAGATTGGACCGTTCCACCGTATGAAAAATGTTTGTGTAAAATGAAGGAATCTATGGGAATTCTGTGTCGCTACTACATAGCCCGGTACGAAGATGGAATCATACTTTTTGAGGATATTGATCCTTTTTGGAAACAATTAAGTTTTGACGCTCCCTTATCCGAAGAGCCCGACGATGAAGAGATTTGGGAGACAAGTTATGGGAGAAAACTTGCTGAGATGTACCGAGGGATATACCAGGCTCAAAAATAAATCCTAATGCACAACTTGAGGCCAATCCTCTATCCTTTCACCGAGGAGAATATTTTTTAACCGGAAAAAGGGAAACCCAAAATTAGGCCAAGCAATAAACTTAACCATATAAAGACTAGGAAAGCCGCCAAGATAACTGCAACACAAAGATATCCATCCGGAGTTGAGTACCATGATGTCATATACGAAGAGAAAAGGAGGGAAATAGAGAAGGTGGAAAAGAATGAAGAAGCGAATCTTTCAAGAAAGCATGGCCGGACGAGTAAGGATAAAGGCGAAGCAAGAACCAAGAAGTCATGGAAGATCAAAAAGACGTCAAGCTCAAGGTTAAGATGTATTCATCCCAACAAAAGGAAAACCCCAAGCAAAAGGATAAAAAGACCGTACATGCAAGGGGTAACATGAAAGGTTTTTAAAAAGGATAAGTTCAAAAACATTTGTCGACCAACCAATGTTATTTATGATAACTACTTAGAGTTCCTACCCGAAGTAATTTACGAGCATATAATCACAATGGAGGATGTCGAAGGGGACGAGAATTGTGGTTATCATGTCACTGCGGAATAATTAGGACCATTTTAAAAAGCAAACAATTGAGAGTTCAATGGGGACCAAGTCAAGTATATAAGGCATAGGTTGTTACAAACACTACGCCGGACAAAGACTTCTACAAGAAAATGATGAGAGTTGGGCCAAGAGGAGACCAAAGGGTGGTATGAGAGTTTGTTAAATACGAAGCTCGTTTACATGGGGATATGTTAAAAAGTGAACACTGGATGCAAATGCCGATTTGTGGGTGGTTAATAGACGAAACTTTTCATTGCGTGGTTCATTTGCTCTCATTTGGTATGAGTTTAACATTCGCGCCGTCAACAATACCTTGCACTGATAATATAAAGGATATGAGACTTGTAATTGGACATGTTGAAAAATATCATTATATCGGCCTCAAATTACAACTCGGATGCCCATTACCTCATTTGGATAAAAATGCCTTTTGGCCTAAATTCAAAGAAAACTACTGTTTGGATTGGTGTACACACTATGCAACGACAATGGACCTTTGAAATGCAATGCATATGTCATTCAGAAGATAAAGTATAACTTTATTGACGGATGATAAGGAAGACGAAAGTGACGATGATGAGGAAGACGGATGTGACGATGTGTTAAAATTGGATATGCCATGATTCAACTTCTTTTCTTATAGTTTAAAATCTACAAAACAACGTTGGACAATCCCTCTTATGAGGATTGCATGTTTCGGTGCAGAAAATTTCATGAATTTTAGCCCAATAACTCATACTAACTAGACCATTTGACGTCGTTCTTCACCCTTCTTTGGATAGAAAAACACATAGTTTTTGCAAAGAGCTAAATCTTCATCTAGAGTAAAATTAGCAATAGGGAGAGCTATCTTTGAGTGAGTATGTGATTTTTTGAGGTGAATTCATTGCTGGGTATATATAGAGTAGTGTTCCCAACGACTATATTTATTAAAAATATGTGCAAATAGTTAATGGTTCGACTGATATTTGGGTGTTACGAAGCAGCCGAACCATATGGAGCATTTCGCAATTCGGCTTAAAACTCCTAGTGCTAATAATACATACGAACTTGGAACTGGTATATAAGATAATAGTGGAGTTCATTTATAAAAGTTCATATTGCATAACTTGTCCACATTACATCATACTAAATTCAAATAACTTCGCATCTAGTAGTTAAAACTATTAATCTCCATGGATAACTCTTTACCTCCATTCGGCTTCTAGTTGTCTAAGGAATCTCGGGGCATGTGTCTTCAAATACGTATAACATAGCTCGGGCTCGAATGCTCTTCCACCATGAAGTATTCACCAATTCAAATACTCATTTTCTCTTTAGGATTAGCTCTGCGATGATATCGCTTAACCCAACGAAGTATTTTAATGTATTCTCGCAACGTATATTATAACATTTCAAATCTTTCGACTAATTCTAACCATTTACGGTTCTTAGGATTCCTGTCTAATTCGAAATAATTTTTTTTGACTCTCTTCCGAAATATCGAACGAACTTCTTTCATGTGGCCTTTCACGATTAGCCAGAATGAAAGCTTTAACAAGCATTACATCATCCTCAACGGTAAATGGTTCCATTTACAACTAGATTTGTAAACATGAGAGGAAGAAATAATTGGTGGAAGAAAATTAAATTAAGACAGGATTAGGTGGTGTAAAATGAGTTAGAGAGTGTCAAGTTTATATATAGAAAGCCCCAACATGTTTTTTTTTTTTGAAAATTAGGATTTGTACTACGATAAGTGACAATTTCGGCTTAAATTGCAAATGTAAAACCAGCCGAACCCTAGAAATTGTCAGGTTCGGCTAATAATTAGATTATCGAATCAGCCAAACTTGGATGCAAAATTTTAGTGTACCTGGTAATTTCTAAGGTTTGACAGAAGTTCGGTTTATATTATTAGCCGAATCAAACCAACGGCTATTTCTTTTTTCAACAAATAGAGTCGTTGGGTCTTTCATGCTTATAAAAGGAACTTCTCTTTTACCCCAAACTTCCAAGTTTTATGATTTACACATCAGACTATTTTTCATTTCTTCCAATCGTACTTCTTTAGACCTCAACCTCATTCTCATATCTTCCTCGTCCAAAAGATAAAAATGGTTCGTTACACCATAGAAGAAGGTATTTCCATAGTTCGAGCGTTTCATGTGTACACGAGTCATAAAGAAGATAGGCGTAGTAGAAGAGTACCCGGTGTATATCCGGATGAAACCCTCGGAGAGTTTTGGGATCGTATATTTGTAATCTTTGTTGTGTTAGACGGTAACGGAAATGGAAGAAATTCTGACGGGATTAGCTGTAGATACTTGAACCGTATATGGCCTAGGTGAGCAGGTTTTAAAGCTTATATGCGAGCTATTATGGAAGAACAACCAACATTGGCATATGATGCACAAAAACAATTGGCTCGGACCTGATATTTTCAATAGTCGGAAAGATCGTTCGAGTTTATGGAATGCTAGGATTTGTGGAAAGATATTGTCTTACTACTTTGTTATTGAAAAAATTTACCATAATTTTCTATTCATTCGAATGTAATGCACTTTCAATTCAATGCAATGTAATTTTAGATTCAATCTAATTTTACCACTCTACGATAGGTGCACAGGTTTTAGAGCTTATATGCGAGTTATTATGGAGGAACAACCAACATTGGCATATGATGCGCAGAACCAATTGGCTCGGACCCGATATTTTCAAGAGTCGCAAAGATCATTCAAGTTTATAGAATGCTACGATTTGTGGAAAGATATCGTCTTACCATTCTATTGTTGAAAAAATTTACTATAATTTTCTATTCATTCGAATGTAATGCACTTTCAATTCAATGCAA
>JAJJMC010015296.1:8010821-8077090 GCA_023531435.1 Papaver californicum | reverse complement strand
AATTTTCTATTCATTCGAATGTAATGCACTTTCAATTCAATGCAATGCAATTTTAGCTTCAATCCAATTTTATTCGGCTAATAATTCAATCTTGTGAAACAGCCGAACCTGTAACATTAAGAAAAATCCAGGTTTCTCTCAGGTCCGGCTAATTTTTGAATTCACAATTATCAGCCGAACATTACTCTGATAACCATAATTTGTTCTTTAGAAATGTTAGAATTATAATTCAATCTTATATTTCAGCAGAAATTGAAAATATTATGAAATATCCAGGTTTCTATCAGGTTTGGTTGATTTATGAAATTACAATTTCCTGTCGAACATTACTCTGAGAACCATAATTTTTTCTTTTAAAATGTTCGGCTAATAATTTTTTTTCAATTTCAGCCAAACCTAACTGAAAATAAAAAAACCATGAATTTAGTAAGGTTCAGCTGTTTTGCAAAATGCAATTTTCAGTCGAACCTGGAAAAATTTACTTGTTCCTTCTGCAAATTTGATATGTTCCTGTAACAATAAACCTGTACTTAATTTATAAAATCCTAATTCATTAATCAATTACTAAAGCATTAATATTTTCGTTGCCGGAAACCAAACATAGTCTAATAAAAGATCTTAAAATAAGTAAACCTAACTGAAAATAAATTGTTAAGATGTTGCAAATTGAGAATGTTATGGATTCATTTACTTTCACGACCACAACCACTTCCACTTTCACGACCTCCACGACCCCCACAACCTCTTTTGGCACCATCTCGGCTTGTACCTTAACCTTCTTAGCGTGGCCTCTTGCTCACCAACCTTTGTTCCCCCGGCCCGGCATCTTTATTTATGATTCCATCCCATTTGTTGTAGAGGTATTGTTGCTCATATGACATAGTTGTTTTAAAAGTAAGTTTCGGCTTCATTGCCTTCAACATCTCCCTACCCGCTGCCACCTGATTATATTTAAAATGCAAAGATGAGTGACAACATATTTTGATGTGTATTACAAAGGATAAAGAGTATAAAATAAAGCACCGCTTACCATGATCTCAAATTCATTTGAAATGTCATTGGAAATGGTTTTGGACTTCTTCTTCGTCTTCACATCATTTTTCTTTGAACTCTTAGCCTCCACACGAGTTTGCCTTTTCTTGTTAATGATGTAAGGATGAGAAATTTTCCTATACAAATCAATGTAACCCTATACAACTTCACGAGGATCCTCCCGCAAAGGTTCCAAGAGACACATATTAAGCTTGTTCTCTTCCAACTTGTTCCAAAACTCAATGGTTTGTTTGGGTTTGTAGCTAGGAGTCCAATCTGAGGTGGTTCTCTTAGTTCCATTAGAACCCTTTGGAAATAACTCGAACTTAGCTTGCTCCAACAAGATTGTTTGGATGCAACCTAATTGACAAAGTATTTAGCGAGGATCATATATTACAAATCCACCGGGATAAAACAATGGTCCATAGTACATCCCAACACCTATTTGTGCATCTGGAAAAACTTCGTTGAAAGGTTCATCGTTTTTCATGCATGGGTCAAATTCAACGTCGCTTCCATCCAAACCGTCTAATTTATCTCTTAAACTTACAAGTGCCTCATTCTTTTTATGCTTCTTGACTTCCTTGAACTCATATTTGGCCGAAGTAGGCAATGAATCATTCCAAGCGACTTCACTAGCCAAATTCAATTTCGGGAAATGATCATACACCCACACCTATATCAACAATATAAGAAAAATTCCCAAATTGTTACGGAAATGTCACAAAAGAAAGAAGTCAAAGCTTAACATTTGGCTAATAATCACATGAAAAGGGTTGGTCTCCTAGACATTGTTCGTATGATAATTCATTGTTCTATGTTAGACGAACCTAACATTAATAATAACACACAACATACAACGATTAGACTATCAAAAAACTTTTATATCGTATTGATTTACCTGAAGAATACTGAAATTTCCTCCAATATTTGTGTTTATTAACCTAGAGGTCGTCGCAAAATTGTCTAGTAGGAAAGCAAGGGCAGTGGTTCCCCAAACGAACTCGTTAAGGGTCGGAAGATCCCTTAAAAGTTGGAGATATTGATCCTTCACCTTGTTTCCTGTGAGGTCGGGAAAGATAGTTCTCCCGAGAGTATACAAAAAGTACGCCCTTGCAGATTTTTTGACTATGTCATCGTTCAACACCAAGGAACCATCTGCAACTCTCGCCTTGTATTCTCATATTAACTCTTCAAATTTGCCAACTTGATCTGCTTCAACTTTCTTGGTTTGACCTCGTTGCCAAGGTCTTGATTCACATTATCCACATCTTTCTTTGCACGGGCGAACTCCAATTATGTCGTTCCTTTACTCCAACCAAGAGTTCTTCAGCCAACACATAGAGCTGGTCCCATTTCATTTAATAGTAGTCGGCATTGACGCTTTTTCTGGTAACTTGGAAACCACTAATGTTCTTCACACCATAGGGAGTGATTTTTATCTCACCGAATGGGAGATGAAAGGTCTAAATCTCTGGGCAAAATATCTCATAATACAAGGACGCGGTAATTGAATCACATTCATTTTGTGCGTAGTGAATAGCCGGTCATAAACCCGATACTTGTACTATAGCCACCACCTCGTCAAATTCTCCCATCAGATCCCAAGGAGCATCCCTATGGTGTCTCAAAATTCTTGTGGCATCCCGGTGATCAGGAGTCTCGTAGATTATCTTCGTCTAAGACTCGGTGCAACCAATCAAGACCTCCCCTCCATCTTTAGGAGTTCCATGGGGTAGGCCGTCCTTACGAGGATTTATTACATTCTTCTCATCTGGAATGTGACTCCCTGTATCCCGCCTTGTAACAAAGACGTTCTCTTTCCCTTTTTGTTGTTGTGGCTCTTTGATAGACACATTTTTGTATCTAAATTACACTCGATTATCTATTTTGATAGTGTTCGTTTTTATACTTATTATGGCTTTTTATGTCTTTATAGGTATTTTTGAGAAATAAACATTTGTGAAAAAAATCGGCTCGAAAAGTTGTTAAAGGCACCCGGGAAGAAGTGATCAAGGCACCCACACTTTGGATTGGGGGCAGCTCACTTTTGAATTTGAAAAAATCGATTTTGGCGGGAATTTGGAGTCTTACGTGAAGGAAACTCTTCTTGATTCTGTGTACGTGTTTTTATGAGTTGGGATGAATCTAAACCACCCAAGTGAATTTAATCAACAAGAATATCACCAACACACGTCAAGTTAACGTTTCAGCCGGAAAAATCTCCACACAGGGATGAATCAAGCCGGAAACAGAGTTGTATTCTGTTTGGGATTTGCACGTTAGTTTGAGAGGGATTTGGACTTCTTCTTTGGGTCCTTATCGTTTCACAAGACCTATTAGGGTTTAATAACCCTATATATAGCTAAGAGGGTCGAGAAAAGAGGGGGACAGCAGCCAGAGATCACCGAAAAAAACAAGCTTCTGGTGCTGCTGCGAAGAGGAAGAACACCAAGAACATAAGGCTTCAGTAAACTGTCGATGACTGTGTCGCTGGAACAGTCGTCTATTAAGTTGCTGAAGCAGTCGTTTCTTTGCTGCGTTAAACGTCCGATCTTTATTCTTGTTCCCTTTTCTTCCTCCTGTAACACGCTGAACCACCTCACTGTAACGCTTATAAGCGTATCAAATCGGATGTGTTACTTCCTTTTAGCCTTTGTAAACACTTTTTGAGCAATGAAAGATTATTTTGAGTGTTTTTTCTCTACAATGAGCTAATCACCATTACCGGGACGACGGAGGAAGCTTTTTCTCCAATAATTAAGTGGTAACTCTATTTATTTATTTATTTACAATTATTTTATTATTAATTGCTTGATTAAAATTGAAAAAATGGTTATTCTTAAATAGTTGTGTTCTCTTTTGATGAGTCATACTTAGTTAACTACTCTTGATATCTCATGCTTAGGATTTACAATTATTCTTTTAAAAACCTATCTTTGGCATATTTGGATTCAATTGAAAACAAGAATTGCATGATTTTATCACTTGAGTTATTGGTTAAAAGTGGAATCTTTAGTCCTGGTTCTTCCCATTATTTTTAAATCATCTTAATTTTAATCTGTTTTACTTTCTGTTATTAAAAATTAGGTCTAGAAATTAAATCTTCACAAGTCCGAGAATCGAATCTATTTTACCACTATATTAAAATCACATCAATTTTTGGCGCCGCTGCCGGGGACTTGTTTTTAGGTTTAGAGTTTTAGATTTATTTTTAGGTTTTATTTTTATTTTTAGGTTTTATTTTTATTTTTAGATTTTATTTGTTTTTTTTTTAGAAAATTGTATTAGGAATTTGTATTATTTCTGTAATTTTTCTTTTATTTTGGACACTTTTTGGACATTATTTTTGGGACTTTGGACATTTTATTATTTTTAAACCCTACGGAAAGGTATTATTTGAATATAAACTGCTACAGGGAAGGACGACAATTACGATATTGTCTCGTCCCCTCGGGTTCGCACACTGACACAGGAGTCGGTGGCCCGAGTCGACTACAACCGAATCATCCCCCGTCTGGTACGGGAGGTAAGACTCGATCAACCCACGAATCCCCTGCAAGTGGGTTTACTGTATTCCTTCGTATGCATATATGTTGAGGAATTGAAAACGGACTTACTTTTCTAGTAAAGGGCAAGAATTGACCATACAAGATAAGGACTCGGATTTCATCACAGTTTCCTTCTTGCCAGCTTTAGGAACACGTTACCAAACGCGAACCTAAAACCTTAAAATTTTGACTAGAAAGAGACCTATAGGGTATCGAGCTTATTGTAAAATCATTCAAAAGGACTGTACTGGTTACTTTATTAGCCTAACTCGAAGTTCAGGAAGATTATTTTAAGTTGATTAGAGCCGCCTTGTAACCCACGGAAAAGTGCCAAAGAGACAGGGTTATCAAAGCTCCTTAGAGCTTATCTTGTTTCTCTTCGACTTAATCTAATTCGGATCATTCTAAGAGGTTTGCTAAAATTGTAACCAGTTTCCTTTTGAAAGAATAGAAGCTGGTCTAGAAACAATCTAAGTGGAGCCATCATGCTTTTTGTTTTCTAGATTCAATAGGTTTGATTTGGTTGAGTCGGCCTTGTTTGTGAATGTTTAGAAACCCCTTCATGCCGGCATTTATTTTCTTATATTTTTATTTTAATTAGGAATTTTTATTTTTTAGAAAATGTCGAACTGGTATTATGAGGACCAATACAATGAATATCCGACTAAATTTCAAAATAGACATTATCCATACTATCAACATTGTGTGGATAGTAATCGGGATCACCACCAACCTTTTGGAGGCTATTACTCATACCAAGGTGATCCCAATTACTATTCGTACATACACCCGTCTTATGAACATGAACACAAGCAGTTGCGACCTAGCAATCTTGATGATCTAGTTGTTTCTCTAAAAGAATCCGTCAAGGAGTTGGCTGAGAGTACAAAAAGGCTTGGATTGAGTGTGACAGGAACAAATAGTAGTCCAAATCCTTCTTTAGAAGAATCACACGAGCAGTTGCAATCTAGTACTCCCCATGATGATTTGAGTTCGTTATCTTGGAGGGATGCCCTAAAGTAGATGCAATCTAGTACTCCCCATGAACCTAGTATGCCTCTAGAAGAATCACATGAGCAGTTGCAAACCAGTACCCCTTATGATCCATTTGATTTTCTAAAAGAATCCCTCAGGGAGTTGACTGAGAGTACAAAAAGGTTTTGATTAAGTATGAATGAAATGTCTGCAAATAATAATATTGCTCAAAATGATCTTAATTGCCAATATAGTGCTACCCTTGATAATTATTCACCTAGTCAAGAGGACGAGGATAGAATTGGTAACACTACTTATTTAGACGATGTTCAAACATCTTCATGTTATTATGATGATGAGGATAGTGTTGATGAAGAACTTGAAATATACAGGCAGAGTGATCAGGAAATTGTCACTCCAATTGTGCTTCATGATGATAGTGTTATTTCTTGTTCAAATCCAAATGATTTTAATGATCTTTCACTTATTCAAAAGGAAGAAGATTTGACCAGAGATACTACTGTTTAGACGATGTAGAACTCTCTTGTTTTGAAACCGATAATGGTTTAGAGGAATGGGTTTATCCTGAGAATACTATTTTAGAGTCCAACGATTTAGAAACAATAGTTGTAGATAACCAAGATAGACCTGCAGAGATTTTAAATATGAGTCAGGATGCACCACTTGATTATAACTTAGAAGAAGCAATTGACAATTTTCGAGAATCTGATGATCTAGAAATTAAGGAAATTGTGACTAGTCTATCTAGAGACACCCAAAATTCTAAGTTTGGGGGTGATTATCATTCTCCTTGTGCTTTACCTTTGACTCTTTTAGAAGTCCCTCACTTGGGACTTGATGTTTGTGCCTCTACCATATTAAGAGATTATCTTCAAGAACTGTTTCCTGAACCTAATCATGTCCATAAAGAAGTTCAGTTGTTAGAAACCCATCCTCTGGTCGATGTGGTTTACCCAGGAGATAATACCCAGATTGACTTTGTTTTCCCACCAAAATATTTTCTTCCATATGTGGGAACGTTAGAATTTCAAATGTGTCAGTTATTAAGTTTTAAGACTAAACCTAATTACTTTAGGGAATCGACACATTTGCTTAAGAATGACCACCTTTATAGTAGTCAACTGTGTGGGTCAAATCTGATTGACTTTGAGGATCCACAATTATTCAGGTTATTATTATGTGCTTCTAATTTCTTAGTTGAGTTTTTCCAGACTTTACAACCTGATCATGTTGATCATGCCTATGAGAAAATCCAACCCATGAAAATGTTTTATCTAGACCCTTTTATAGACCCTAAACCTGAACCACAGCTAGAAGTAGTTGTCTTAAATAGAAAACTAGATAAGGGTGTGCTCGGTTTGTTCATTTTCTTGGCATGTTGTAGTTTTCTATTTGTGATTGCATTATTTGATTCAGATGACCCACAGTTGTTCCAACTATTGCTATATGATTTCATGAGGTGACTAATTCTTCCTTAGTCTGGCTGAAGACTTTAAACTTAGCACTTCTTGGGAGGTAACCCATGCTCATGAAACATGGTAATATCTTTCCTTAACTCCTTTTCGTGAAGTGGTAACAGTTTCTCCTTGTTCATATTTTTAATCATTCATCTTTAGAAACATTGAGGACACTGTTTGATTTAAGTTTGGGGGTAAGGGAGAAACTTTTTTGTTAAATAATAAAGCTCTAGAATTTAGAAGCTTGTGAACACTTCAGGGTGACACTAACCATTCTAGGTAGATAGAAACTTAACTCTTTTTCTATAGGAATTGGTGTGCCCAGTTAAATGGTCTATTCATAAAAGGACAGAGTTCAGGTGTTAGAAATAACATGATAGTTGTCACCACATCTCGGAGTCTATCTCGACCATATCAAATTCTGTTTTTATTCTTGCAATTTTGTGTTTCTCTAAGTGATTTGGTGGGGCCTAGTATCAAATTGTTATCGCCGCTAGGATGAAATAGAGTGTTTGAGATCAAGCCCGATTCTTGCTTTATTCGAAAAACCAAAAAAAAAAAAAAAAAAAAAAAAAAAAAAGAAAAAACAATATTGACACTTTATAGCAATATGTGTGTGTTCTCCCTGTCTCCGTCGCCTAAGCAAGCGTGGAACGCAGGATCCATGGGAACTATCATGTAAGATGTTGATAAGAACCATGCGCTTGGATACAATTTGATCCAATCATGTTGTCAATATATTTATCGTTTTATTTTCAATAAATCGATCGCTGGGACCCTTGTATATACCAGTTGAATCGATATTAGTATTATTATTAAGACCATGTATCTCAAACCATTAAGATTCATCCTGGCACTGACCTTCAGACAGATATGGGAAACACCGTTCACCTTAGTCAACACGTGCAACCTTCATATTTTCCATGTTCATCTTCTAAATCTTTTCATGTGATTGAACTTTGATAGATTCTGAGTCTTGTGGTTGAACGATTATCTGAGTAGAGCTCTGTTGTCTTATATATGAATTTTAGTATGCTTGAGTAAACACTCGTGTACATCAATTGGACTCATATAGGGCAATGATTCCCATAGCCGAAGAATTGAGTAAGCCAACTAAATAGCTTGTTTAGTGTCTATCCTTAAACATTCACGAGTAGCTAAAATCTGGAGTAAAGGTTTTGTGGGTATACCTCTTGTAAACCCTCACGAGACAAAACTCGTCCACTAGGGACACCTAGGGGTTTAACGGCTTATTACATATGCTAAATGTAGTCGCGATTCCTGCGAAAGTGAGTTAGGAATTTATTTTTATTTGCTCGAGGACTAGCAAATCGTAAGTTTGGGGTATTTGATAGACACATTTTTATGTCTAAATTGCACTCGATTATCTATTTTGATAGTGTTCGTTTTTGTACTTATTATGGCTTTTTATGTATTTGTAGGTATTTTTGAGAAATAAACATTTGTGAAAAAAATCGGCTCGAAAAGTTGTTAAAGGCACCCGGGAAGAAGTGATCAAGGCACCCACACTTTGGATTGTTTGAAGCTCACTTTTGAATTTGAAAAAATCGATTTTGGTGGGAATTTGGAGTCTTACGTGAAGGAAACTCTTCTTGATTCTGTGTACGTGTTTTTAATGAGTTGGGATGAATCTAAACCACCCAAGTGAATTTAATCAACCTGAATATCACAAACACACGTCAAGTTAGCGTTTCAGTCGGAAAAATCTCCACACAGGGATGAATCAAGCCGGAAACAGAGTTGTATTCTGTTTGGGATTTGCACGTTAGTTTGAGAGGGATTTGGACTTGTTCTTTGGGTCCTTATCGTTTCACAAGACCTATTAGGGTTTAATAACCCTATATATAGCTAAGAGGGTCGAAGAAAAGAGGGGGAGAGCATCCAGAGATCACCGAAAAAAACAGGTAAAAAAAACCAACTTTCTGCTGCTGCTGCGAAAAGGAAGAACACCAAGAACATAAGGCTTCAGTAAACTGTCGCTGGAACAGTCGTCTATTAAGCTGCTGAAGCAGTCGTTTCTTTGCTGCGTTAAACGTCCGATCTTTATTCTTGTTCCCTTTCTTCCTCCTGTAACACGCTGAACCACCTCACTGTAACGCTTATAAGCGTATCAATTTGGATGTGTTACTTCCTTTTAGCCTTTGTAAACACTTTTTGAGCAATGAAAGATTATTTTGAGTGTGTTTTCTCTACAATGAGCTAATCACCATTACCGGGACGATGGAGGAAGCTTTTTCTCCAATAATTAAGTGGTAACTCTATTTTATTTATTTATTTACAATTATTTTATTATTAATTGCTTGATTAAAATTGAAAAAATGGTTATTCTTAAATAGTTGTGTTCTCTTTTGATGAGCCATACTTAGTTAACTACTCTTGATGTCTCATGCTTAGGATTTACAATTATTCTTTTAAAAACCTATCTTTGGCATATTTGGATTAAATTGAAAACAAGAATTGCATGATTTTATCACTTGAGTTATTGGTTAAAAGTGGAATCTTTAGTCCTGGTTATTCCCATTATTTTTAAATCATCTTAATTTTAATTTGTTTTACTTTATGTTATTAAAAATTAGGTCTAGAAATTAAATCTTCACAAGTCCGAGAATCGAATCTATTTTACCACTATATTAAAATCACATCACTCTTGTTGTTGTGGTTCAAGGACCTTTTTTTTTTCCTTTTTCGTTGTTGCTTTTGTTGTTGTGGTTCATCTTCTTGTTCACTATCACCATCATCATATCCTCCTACTCCTACTTGTGGTACATCATCTTCCATGTCTTATCAACTCTTCTTCTTGTCTATCTATCTCATGCATTGGTTCACGAATAAGAATAGTATTTCCCCTCTTATCGGCTCCCAATTTTTTGATGCGGCCTCCTCGTGGCTATGGAGTTTTAGAAGAAGAAGGAGTTACCTCCATGTTCCTTCTTTTACCTTTATCTCGGTTCCTAGTACACACAAATTATAAAAACTAATGATGCAAAATTCACAAATGATGCAAAATTCACAAAGTTCGTCTATCTCGAAACTTTGACTAATAAAACATTGGATGCACGGTGAATTGTTCGGCTGAAATTAGGATTGATCGAATCATCCTAACTTTTAACTTAACAAATATTGGTGGCCGCTAAGTTTTGTTCGGCTGATTTTGGAAATCATAATTTCCGCAGAACTTTCTAGTACTCAAAACTCTTGTTATCAGGAAGATGTTCGGTTGAAATGTGAAAACCCAATTATCAGGCGAAATGTTCTTCGAGAGTTTCAGAATGAAGAACTTAAAAAGTTTGGCTAATAATTCTATTGAACTCATAAAAAAAAATTAACTGAACTTAACACTGAAATTGAAAAACCCTAACTTTTTTTCTCGAATTAAACCCTAAATCTCAATTGCATGCAAAGACAAAAGAGACGGGTTTGTGGTAAATACCTTCGAATATACATGTTGAGATTCTCTTCTTCCTCTCCTCTTTCTCATACTTCTTCGGATTCAATTTCGGGTTCAACTCTTTCATCTTCTTCTTGTTCTTCAATTCGTTTCTTCGATATCTTACGGCCGCTAGGATTCTTCGTACGAGTCATCTTGTAGGTTTATAGTTGTGTAAAATCGACGATTAAAGTTTTACGAATCGACGATTAATTGACGACGATGAAAATTGAAATCGTTTTTTTTTTTCTTCAAATAGAAAAGAGAAGATGAAGAAGTGAAAAAGAGGAGAAAAATAAGAGAAAAAGTTATGACTTTGGTTTTGTAACTGATTTTTTAATTTTGTTTTGATTAGGATTTAATTTTGTAACTGATTTATTAAGGATTAATTATAACTAGGATTAATTATAGTTAGAGGGTATTTTAATAAATCCAATGATTAAAGCGTATTTTAGTAATTGACCCACCTTATAGACATCCTTTATAAACCATCCTAGATAGCCTAAATGTTTTGTATGCCCACAAAAGAATTTATATGCCCCAAAACAGGATTTTTGATTTTAACTTCGATTTCCACGTTGATACTTAAAATTTGGGCCCTGCTTGGCCTGTGCAAATTTCCCCAGCCAGATTAGCTAATTTTGTGCGCTTATACAAATGGCTGCTTTTTTTATTTTATTTTTGATAGATAATTTGCTACCATTATTCTTATATTCTATCGAATTTTGGCTTACCAGGTAACTGCTAATTTGGTGGGCCTGTATAATATCAAGCAGGGCAGTGAAATTTAAAAGAAGCCCGAACTCTGAGAAATGAGAATTTGCTGACTTTTATACGTTTATACAAATGTTTATGATTATTCTACCAAATTTCCAAATTTCAATACCAAGCAACTGTAAATTTAGTAGACCTCTATCAATACTAAAAAAGCTTATAGAAATGAGAATTTCAATCAAAAGATTTACCAAAAAAGCTTATAGAAATGAGAATTCCAATCAAAAGATTTACCCATATGAAAAATCAATTTCATGTTGAACACTTCTTAACTAGTGTAGTAAGTGAAGATAGTATGGTCCCTATCCAACTACATTAGTTAATCCCCATCATCTCAATAATTAAAATCTCTAACTTTGTCTCTTTACACAAAGTCAGTATATTCTTTCTTTTCTTGTATACAAACAGAAGATTAGATCTTCTTGTACAAACCCACATGGTTGCAAATCCAGGGCATGATCATAGTTGCTGCACCATGCAAGCCTGTATAAACAAATAAACTCCATGAGATTCATCAACAACTGCACTTTGATCAAATAAACTAATGTACAAAGGCATGGGAAGATCTATAAACAATCATCAATTAACTAAGAAAGACAGAAACTTAAGAATATATTACATCATCAACATGTGTATTAGTATGCACTCGTCTGGTTTATTTTAACTTCATCCCGAAATTTAAAAAGAAGAAAAGGAGGAGATATTATTCGGCACTCTAGATTACGTGCGCGGAAAGAGCACAAGTCTACGTGCACCAATAACCAACGACTACGTTTCGACCAAATAAATGCGCCGGCATGAGGCTTATTGAGCCTATCATGTTATATTGCTCACAAAACTATACTGCAACCAGCGTAGCCAATTTTAGCTGTCTCGGCCGAGATTTTACCTACATACCCAGTTTTGGTCCTCTGTCGAAGTGAGTTTTCTAATCTCGCGCTAAGACAAAATTTACCAAAAAACTCGTCGAGACGGCCAGCTTAACATATGAAAATCTAGATATAAAAGTTAAATTCAATTTTATTTTTATTTTCTTAAAAAAATGTATTGTTTCTTTATATATATACAAGTTTAACATACGTAAAGTGTGTAAAATACTTAACGTACATCTTACTGTATAAAATTTAAAAATAAAGATTTCAAGATTTCATCGAGAATCTTCCTAAGATAAAAAATTTCAACGTCTTCATCCCGGCCGAGACAAGACCGTGATCCAAAATTGACTACATTAATTACAACCAGGGTAAATTTTGTGTGTGACAAATGCAATTATTTGTCAACTGGCTCACAAAATCCATGTACATGTATTTTCACAAAACCCCCCCTAAGCTTGCCCTTTTACTCTATGTCTGTATTTATATAGTGGATTTTTTCAGCCTCTTGTTACCTTTAATTTTGGCTCATAGGCTACCTAGCCCTGCCAGTAATCATGTTTATCCGATCAGAAAATACACTTATAGTTGCCAATTTGGTTCTGGTCGTCCAATCTCCATATGTGGGGTTATGCCAAAAGTTCATTCCCACTATATATATATATATATATATCTTTCGTTTCGAAGCATATGCATTCAAATGGTTTAAAAACTTGGCTATTGTTGGCCCTTGCCTGCAGTGGAGTGATATGTTGTTGTTTTTTTGTTAATTATGATGTTAAAGAAAATATTTAAAAACAAGTTATAACTCCTGGATCCTTATAAAGCCATGTTTTTAAATGATAAGTACGTAATCAATTACTCATAAGTTAATTGATTATTAATAATTAATCTGGCCAGGTTCAATGACTCTAATCAAACAGTATGGGAAATGATCAGTCGTTTTACACCTGTTCTATATATGTCTCAAACTAGTACAGTATCTTTGGCTAAAATATCTTTCTTTTCCTTTTTCAACCACACAGTATCCATCGGGTTAACCTGACTAATCCATGGAGTCATATGGAGATCTAGCTAACCGGTTGTTTGACAGAACCCGAATCAATACTTAAAGCCTAAAGGGCATGGGCAGAATCAGATACAGGTAAGTATTATCTCTACTTGCCAACATAGCTCCAGCACTTAAGCGCCTGATACTCAGACATTCGCTCAAAACATTTTCTCTATCTTTCTTCCCCTAAAAAACACCTTGGTACCTACATGATATATAAAAGTGGTTCGCTATTTATCCGATTTTTGAGCTCCTAATGCTTATTTATGTATATTTTGTACAAATTTTTTTCATAAATTTGCATTGTACTTATTGTTTGCCCCAGTAAAGTAACAATTTTTATTTTATATTTTGACCTCTTACCTTCAGTCCTGATTATCCCGCTGATAAGGTGTAAACTGCAAGCGAAAGTACCCTATTTCTAGCTACCAACACCTCAATGCCGTGGTGACGGGTATGAATTTTATGTAATGTGGTGGTCCTAGGTATAAGAATCAGTTTTTTGAGTCTCAACTTTGATTCTCAACTTGTACATATGGATAGGCTCACATGCAAACCAACACTAAGTAAATATTTAACTAATTAATTAGAAGTGGATGGAAACTTAATCTTCTTCAACAAAAGATTAGTGATGATGATGCATCTACAAATGTTTTAAACCTTTTGAAGCAGACAAACTTTTTCGCTTTCAAATATAAAAAGTAGTACTTCTTTTAACTTAATTGGATCTAATGATATATTAATCTCTATGATTAATTAAGTTTGATTAGGAAAAGTTAATGAATATAGAAATGATTACAAGATACACACCAAATGATATTAGTAAGAAAATGGTGATTTATGAAGACCAAATGGATTTATCACTCAACAGCATAGCAAATCATATCCTACATTAAGGATGTTGGTTCTCTTAATATTGGTTGTAAAACTAAACTAAATGTTAGGGTTATTTAACCGTTGATATCCGATAAAAGATCAACACCTAGACTTGGTGTCCAATATTTTTATAACTAAAGGTTGGTACCTAAATCCGTTATTGACCGTTAAGTCACCATGGACCAAACAGTCTGTTACCTGTATAATTAAAATTATTAGTATATATTAATTACAAAGAGGAGTTAAATCATCGTTAGCATGTGATTTTTTTAAAAACATGTGACTATATCTAATACTATCTAACGGTTACAAAAAAGTTAATCCAATGGCTAGGATTAATTTAATCCAAAAAATAGTCGTGATCCCTCTCCTGGGAGCGTCCACAGTCACGCGACGAAAACGCTGACTAAAGATCACTTATGATCCTTACTCCGAAAAATGCAAGCGCAATAGTGCGATTAAAAGAAGTCGATAATCGTTGAAATCAACTGTAGCTGATGAAAAGTAGTCTTCAATCGCGAATAAACAGGTTATAGTCGAGCGGGCTCGTAGTGTACCGCTTGATGCTAAGCGACGTCATAGGAATTCGCCCAGAGCCAAGCGTTATTCTGGGACAACTCTCAGAAACACGGGCGGTGAGCTAGTAGTTCGCCTGATCAAGCGTTATTCTGGGGCTTCGTATGATGAAACGAGGTACTAGGATCACGCCCACACACAAGCGTGCTGCCGGAATACCGCTCAGTTGGAGCGTTATCCTAGCATGCCGCCTAAGGTTAAACGTGGTCCTAGCACTCCACTCAGATATAGCCGCTCCATTGAATGTCTAGTTTTATGTTGGTGCTGATTTGAATAACAATTGGGGTCTAGTTGCCGGAGACAGGCTAGAGAATTACTGCCATCAAGGGAAACAAAACTTAGGTTTTGTGCAGTAGATGGAGAGACAAAGTCTTCAGTGAAGTTGGTAGAGAAGTTGTGAGAAATAAGGAAGGTCTAAGTTTGCTGAGATGGGTTTGTTTTTATTGTTTGAAATTGAGCCTGATTTGGGTTTGCTGATGGATTTGAAACAAGAATCTGCGGTGGTGCTGTTTAGTTTTGACCGAGAGAAAAAACATGGTGACTTGAATCCGTTGGACCACGAAGTCAGTGATGAAGGAAGTCAAGGGTTCGTATGGTGTGTAGTATGTTGATAGAAAATAAGAAGAGACAATGACTGTGAACAAGAAAGTATAGCTGATGAGTTTAAACAGGGAAACGAGAATTTAATTGAAGGAGTTTGTGTGGATTGTTGAGTTGAGAAGAGAAAGAAGGAAATAGCAAGGTGGTGTTGTCTGCTGTAGTTGGTTATGGCTTAGAAAGAAAACATGAACTGATAGTGGGTCTTTGGTGATGAATGGCTATGAGTAGTTATGTTTGTGAATCTTTATGAACTCAAGTTGCAGGGAAGGAGTATTTGGTATCTGAATCACCACCAAAACTTAGTCATCATCACTGCTAAATTATTGACACAAAGCGCCTGATGAAATGCAACAGATAAAGTCAGCTGGTAGAATAAGGAAGATAGAATGGGGCGGGATGCTAGCATCTCGCCTGGAATCCCAGGCGGGGCGCTAGGACACCGCCCGTCTCATTCTACTCACACACACACTTCGCATAGGTACAAATCCTCCAGGCGCGGTGCTAGACCTTCGCCCCATCAGCGGGACTCTGGGATACCTCCCGTTTCTCGAGCGCGGTCCTAGGATACCGTCCAAAACCAGGTGCTACGTTAGGATTCCGCCCCACATCGAGCGTTACGCTAGGAGACCGTCTCGCGCAAGCGTTACCCTAGGATTCCGCCCGTCTCCACAAGCGCTACGCTAGGACTCCGCCCAACACCAGACGCATCGCTAGACCACCGCCCGACTATACATGGTTGTTCTTGGAACGGACTAAAGACTAAAAATTTTAATCTTTGATGGTTTAGTCTTGTCGTTCCATTGTGGATGTCCTGAGTCTCCTCAACTGTTATCTTCTTCCTCTTCATCCCTTGCACCTGCAATTCCGCCATTACAATTTTTTCTTCATTTTCTTAATATCGAACAAGACATACAGAAATAGTGGCTCCATTCTGTTATATAATTTCATTCAAAATGTTTAGCTTCTAATGGTTATCATTTATAATCCCATCTAGACCCACCCATTTTTTTGTGTTTTAAGCTCCCAGGCATTCCATGACATACGATTAATATACGGTATGTTGTTTGTAATCCAGCAACAAAGATATTGAAGTGACCACCATCCAAGGGGTTATACAATTCAAACTGGTCCAAGTATGGTTTAGGAAGATCCTTAAAATTGTAAATAGACAACAACCCTGGATGAAATTTGATGATTAATGATTGGTTAGAACATGAATTTTGGATGTCTGGGACTCGGACGACATCAATCAGGTTATGAATGGACTGGTGTGAGCAGCCGTTTATGCCAAGAGAGAATTGGTTGAGGAGAAGAAAGTTCAGAAGGAACTTTTAACAAACAGGTTGTGGGCGAGAATTGTTATGGAGATTTTGTTTTCAGCTGGTATAATTAGCTCCTTTTATAGCTTAATCTTCCTGCAATTTCGAAGTCAAATACAACCCATCCATTATACTCCTATACAAACTCTAAAAGACTTCTGAATCTCACCCATTCATTCACTAAAACTAATTATAAACACCATAAGTCTTCACTGATTTCTCAGTAGAAACCTCACCCAAATCTACACAAATCTCGTTTAGAATTCGAGTTTATAACAAACCAACTTTCCTACTCATACTGGGACTCTAAAAACTCATTAATCATATCCGTTCATCACTTGTATGAACGACATCAACATCAATTTTGGAACTGGTTTTGCCGGTAGAAACATTAACTCAAAACCATAGATGTCTGAATCATAATGTATAATACAAATGCTTACTGCGAGAAAATCTAAACAATTAATCAAATATGGATGCAACTATGTGCATATGCAAAGTGAAGAACCAACCAATTTGAATATCAAACCCTAGTGTCGTTCTTTATATTTCAGCCGTCTCAATTTGAATTATGATTCATCACCATCAGCCATCACCTAGTCATTGACATAGCCATTCTCTAACTGGCGTTAGGACAACTTTAGGGATTGTTATCATTCATAAGGTTATTAAGGTAATAACAATATTTTTGTTACACAAATTACAAATTTATACGACTTAACTTGATAGTCAAAGATGGGTCCAGACACCAACCTTAAATATAAAAGTGTTAGGTACCATTGTATGAAATTTAGATGTTGATCATTTGCCGGGTATATACAGTTAAATAACTTTAAATGTTAATAAGGCTGACCAAATTCATTAATGCAGCACTGCATTACTAAGGCCAAGCACTATGGTGAGGTTTATGGCTTGGCTATAGCTATAATCCAGCCAAATACAAGTATTATGAGGTATCGTTTGACTATAATCTGGCCCAAAGCTTTCGCTTGGCTAGAAGTGGGATCACATCTGATCCCAAATATAGCCAAATCATAGAGACGGATACCAAGTATCTGTCAAAAAACAAAAAAGATGGATCCTATTATTTTCCTTTATATTTCTGCTTTATTAGTATGGACCCAAAAATTATATTAATGGATACCTGATATCCGTCAGTATAGTGCGAGACGGATAATTGATATCCGTCTCAGCAAACCAAACCATAACTTTGCCCTATAGTGGGACTTTTTAGACCCAAACTCATTTTATTCTAGGACGTCCAGGGATGCAGCATAGGCCGCTGATCAAAATTTGTGATTAAAGCTTACCTGCATTTACTTTGACGTGTTTTAAATTAAGAAAAAGCAAACAAAAAAACTCTTTAGTAATAAATTTTTTATATTTTTGCCAAAAAGAATAAAAAATTCATTACTAAAGAGTTTTTTGCTTGCTTTTTCTTAATTTATCGTTAGGCTAATTATTTTGGATGTCAAATTCAAGTTTCAAATGTTCCAAAGACTAAAAGATAATTCAAGTTTCAACTTTCAGTCCAAGCCAGCTTGAATTGAAGGCTACTCTTATAGTTTTTCTTAATTCAAGTGGATTTCCTCCATTGATTTGACGAATTTGCACACAATTTTTTGGCAAAAACAATAGAGTTGTTGGATCATCAACAAATATCTCCATTTTATGACTCAGATTTCTCTGCGTTAAATAGTTGGGCGCAAAAAACTTTATACCACTTTCACCTCAAACATTTTCTTGATCCACAATTTGAATGTTGGTTTTAGGCAACAGTTTTCCAACTTGAATTTTGAGGTTGGATGACTATAAAAATTAGCCTTACGGGTTGTTCATCGAAAACATAACAAACTATTTTATAAGCCTAGTCAGTCATAATTGATTTCAACATTTAAAATACTAGAATTGGCTAAGTTAAAAATAAAAATTTATCGATTTTTACTGTTAAAATTTATATAATAATTGTCAAGTACCAGAAACGGCTAGATCCAAACAATCAACCTAGCTGATTGTAGTTTTGAGGTAAAAAATGCTTTACAATCAACTAGTTTAAATGTTATACCTGGCTGATTCTACAATAGCTTTAGCCGTAAATTTGATTATAAGAATATTTTTATCCATTTTTCGTCCGGTATTTAAAATACTACTTGGATATTCCTCATCAGTTCCCAACAATTGTGGAGAACCAGCTAGCTATGTAACCTAGCCAATTTTAATTATGCATTTTTCTACACGTACGTACTGTGTTAAAAGTTAGGATCACCCCTTCTATATTGATAAATAAAATACGTAAAACAACATAAAAAAGTAAATAATTTTTTTAGGAAGCGGAGTGAGTATAATTTATTAATTTTAAAATTAAATTTTATATAATGGGATGGATAGTAAAAAAAAGTGACAATCATTTCATAGCTACTATATCACCTATCCCACACTATTTTAGAATGGAAGATCCCAACCAGCCCTCGAAAATGTGTTCTAATAAAGTAGAGAGTGATTAGCCAAAAGGGCTCATAACCACCAAGGCCGAAAATGCTTCAAGCCAGCAAAACTTCTTCCCCAAATTATTTTTTCATGATGTGTCGCTCATTCATCGGTTATCATAGTATTCCCATGGAATCCACCATCCCCAACAATAATTACTATTTCCAGATTTAAGATTTAAATCGTGTACATGTATTTGGAGAAGAGTTGTGAGGATTTCGGGGATATGCAGCAGCTTCCACATCAAGGCAACTGAAAAGTCTTGCTTCTGTTTCTCAGAAATTGCATTTTCATACTTCCCGTAGTAGACCAATTTCACCAAGGTTTCAGGACACAAATAACTATAAGCTTGGGTTTAAACTTGGTAAAGTGTATCTCACATGTGGCCTTGGATTGTGTAGGTTCCAAGACACCCCATAATCCTCATAAATCCTCAATCAATCAATAATATAATAAAAACTGATTGACTTTCTCAATTTCCTGGTCATATTTAGTTTTTGCTTAACAATTTCCTTTTTCTATATTTACTGATATTCAATATCCTATACTATGCTTAAAGAAGAATATCAAGGTCCCCCTCCCATCCATAAGGCCACTAGTGACTTGAATCGGAACCATTGGACAAATTTTAAATTTGATTTAGTTTACAGATTTACAAAAGCTTATTTTATAAAGAAGAGATAAAAGAAAGCATATACGCTAAACCCCAGAATGATACTCCGTCCCAAATTATTCAGGTATTAGCTAGGATCCCCATCTCGTGTATTTTTTAGTAGCCTCCACCTACTCAAGTTGATCCGTAATCTTTTATCTTAGTACAATTAATGCCTAATACAACCCTTAGACAAAAAGTTGCACTTAAAAAGAAAATTATATTGAACATGATTACATCTGTTTTGTGGATCCTCATGGCCATCGTGAACACCGTTGTCATTGTAAAATAAGTTATAAATAATTCGTTTATTTGCATTTTAACAATCATGCATCTTCCGGTATATAAATTTGTACTATTTTCATCCTATTTTAGTTGTTTAAATAAAATTTTACACATATATTAAAAGAATGATAGAGATTAAAATAATTTTTACATATACTTACGATTATATATCTTAACAGATTTAACTGGTCTAGTTTTTAGAGTAATAAAAGCAAAATCATTGGGGTGGATATATTAGTTAGTTTGTCAATTATCACCCACAGTGGAATGAGCAAACCCAAAAAATGGTTGACAAATTGGTATTTAGGAAAGTTTGCCAATCGAGGCTCAAGTTGAGTCGATCAACTCAATTTGAGACGATCGAAACAAATTGAACCGCTCTGCAAACCCAAAAAATGGTTGGAAAATTGGCATTTAGGAAAGTTTGTCAATCGAGGCTCAAGTTGAGTCGATCGACTCAATTTGAGACGATCGAAACAAACTGAACCGCTCGGCCCGTCTCAGAGCGGCCCAGTTTGTTTCGACAACGGTCGAATCTCAACGGCTATAATCCAACGGCTCTCATTTCTCTCCCTATAAATTCAACCATTTTCAACTCCAAAATCACACATTCTCCACTCAAAAATTCTTCCACTTTCACTTCAATCTTAATCTTTCCATCTCAAACTCTTGTTCTCAACTTTTATTCAAAAATATTCAGACAAAAATGACAAAAATTATAACCCAACTTGATCTCCCAACCCAACTTGATTTTTATGGAGTAATACTCGAAAATGCTATTAGTAAGATATGTCATGGTTATAAGAAAATTGAGAATGAGAAAAAACAAAAAGGTCTTCAAGTTTTAGATTTTAACCAAGTCAAATCTCCAGCTATAAGAAAAAGAAGAGTTCAAGGCAAGAAAATTGAAGGAAAAGAAAATTTGAAAGTTATCCGTACGATTGGTCACAAAAACCAGGGAAAATCTTCTCAAGAGCACGTCGAATGAAAGATCCGTCAAATGAAGATAAACAGGAGGGCCAAAATTTTCAGAGATTTTTACTAAAGTGTTCATTTAATTTAAGTTTTTACTGAAATGTTTATTTAATTTAAGTTTTTACTTCCCTATATTATATCTTGTAAAAGAGCGTAGTATATTAAATTATTGTAATGGAGATAAATGTTTAATATAATTTTGGTTAATTTAATCTAAATATTGAGCTTGTTTATTCCTTTTGATATCAAATTATATTTAATTTAAAATTTAAAATTGAATTAGTTTATTGTTAAAATCATAATAGTCGTTTGATTAAACCTAGATGAAAGGCTATGATCGAAATTATAAATTATATAGTCGTTGTGGTTGCAAATTGAGACGATCGGCCTAGGTTGAGCCGACAACGGCTAGTTCCATACAACGGCTATAAAATAGTTTTATAAATTCAACTATTTTCACTTCCCAAATCACCTCTTCTCCAACTTCTTTTACACCCATATGGCTCAACCGTATATTAATTCGGCAGAGTTTACCATTGATGAAGATCTATCTCTATGTAGAAACTTTGTTATATGTTATCTGGAAAGGGATGCAGAACAGCGGTAAAATGGTTTAGTGAGTATGAGTTAATGGAGCATAATCTATGAGAACTTTTACACTGGCACCGGTAACCCGAATAACCGTAATGTACCTGAGTTGTTTTGTCGATATCAAACTATAAGAAGACAAGTGGAAGAATTTATAGCTTTAGTTCGGTTGTCAATCGATATCGATTAAGGAGTGAAACCAACGGTAAAGTTGTATTACGAGCTCGATAAGAATGGCAAAGATGGAAAAGGTAAATTTTTACTTATGAAGCTCATTACACAATCCTGAAGGATTTTTTGGTTGCACTTGTGGGATTTTAAAAAATAGACATGCTACTCCAAAAAAGACATTGTTAAATTATAATTGAATGTTCAATAAAATTAGTAGTTTCTTTTTATAGATTAGCTGTGATTACATAAATAGTTAATTTTTAATCTCAATTTCAGTTACAAATATTAAATAAAACAAAACTACTCATTTCTAGTACAGTTCCTATCATAATGGCCCGATCCAGCAAATCCCAAAGCCTTAGCTTGTTCCTGGTTGAGATCCATTTTCAGATCCAAAGAAATCACAAGGCTGAACTGGAGATGTGCCAAAGTCTATGTGTCTTCTGTGATCTTGTGGACTGGCACGACGAGACCTTGATTGTGGAGGTAGCACATGATATGGAGATTGTTGTTGTGTATCTCATACTCTTTCCCCCTGGGAAGGTGATGGTCCGTTTAGTCCTCCAATATAAGAACTGATACTCACGGAATCCATCAATACCCGCAATTTTTGGTTGTACATACGTATAGTCAACTGATCTCTTAACTCTATTTGTTTCAAATATTCTACCAATTGATCATAAGAGGCCGATGTGCCTGTATAAGAATCGTTCGCTCCATACCTTGCGAGACAATTGGATTTGTCAGACGCTCTTATTGGAGATTATAGGTCTCGATCTCCCAACTCAATTCTGGCAAATCGGACCCAACCGTTGAAGAACAAGGTGCAAAAGGTCCTCTTGGAATAGCTGATAAAGTAGAAGCTTTTGTCGAAGGATAAACGACTAAAGTTGGAACCGATGGTGATGGTTGTGCCGATAGAGGCAAAACCGGGCTTCGTCTTTCTATTGGGGGAATATCCATCCCATAGATATTCATAGCATCTATATTAATTATCGTCTTAGTGACTAATTTGTACCTTTGGTCGTATTCACCTTCGCCACCGAGTGTCCAGACTTGATCATACCTTTTCTATCCCCGATGCGAACGTCTCCCAGGACGGTTGATGATGGAGGATTTTTAGGAATACCATATGCACCAACTAATTGTCTACTATATCTCTCCCCCAAAAAATAGACACCAATATCTCTAAGTTGATTGTAGAGAAAGATGTGTTGTAGTGAAAATTCTTTGATCCCAATGGCTACATCAGAACGTAACTCCTCATAATCTTCATAGAGGTTCCAAATAATATTGTATTTAGTCCTAAGATTCATTTTGGTTATCTACATATGTATAATATCTCGCTCACTAGTGTGTTGATCATTTTTTTCCAGTTTTCGGCTTCAAACTTTACTATAACTGGAAAAAACTTTCTAATATACTCTTTTAGTATGGGTTGACTAATATTGGTATATGTATACCACAAAATCTGAAGTAAACAACATACGATTAGTTTAACTTGCTATAAATACTTGTAAACTTATATAAACTTGTGCGATTAGTTTATCATATTTACCTCAAGGACTCTCCATACACCTTTGATACTTGGCCCACCCAAGCATGCGACATCGAGACAAACGTATAGCTTGATAAATATAGTGGACCCCCAATCATAACTGACAGTCTTTTCTAAATCTTGCAATGCCTCTAGCCATCCTACTAAAACACAACTATTTGCGTTGGGGAAAAAACACACACTAATTACCCATAACATAAAAACCTTGGGAATTTATGTAGCGTTGTCATTGTCAGGATCTGGTCCTACAATATTAGCATATAATTTATTGGTTATAAATACCTTTAAACCAACATTAGAAATTCTCAAAGATCTTAGATCTGTATGCTTGTGTGGCGTTACGCTAAAATACAACGGAAGTTCATCTTTATATCGTTCATTTGCCAACCAACCTTGCTAGTCAAATAAAACATTATCTCCCTGAACAGAAGGTATCCCAAGTATAAAATACAAATCTAACGATGTTAATCCTGTAAAAACAGTAAAATTGTTAATTTCATATATGAATCGTATTGTTTGCATAAAAATTATAAATCAAAATATATGACATACCTATTTCGAAGTCATCAAAATGAAAAAGTGTGTGTAGTATACCACCAACATTCCAGCATCATATGTATGAATTTGGTCAAATGTTTCTTCGCCTCCATATGGTACAGAGTCCTCCAAGGAAATCTATACACAAAATTTTAACATTTTCGTGAAGTAAATCATAAACTGGTTTAATTTTGTAACCCCGCATTTTTCGCATGACGCTTACTCAAGGACGCGTCATGGCATGGGATGAAGCTTCATCCTAAGATAAAGCTTACTTAGAAATGCATCTGGGTGTGAATGCATTGTCCTTGGGACAATTGGCCTTGATGCTAATCAATTGACGGATTAGCCTAGCAGTTGGCTAACTAGTTAGCGGAACTGTGCTACCAGATGGCGGATTATCCTAGCCACTGGCTAACCAGTTAGCGGATATGCTAATAAGATGGAGGATTAGCTTAGTTATGCTAACCAGTTAGCGGATGTGCTAACCAATTGGCGCATTTACTTATCAGCGCTAAATAGATGGTGGATTAGCCTAGCAGCTGGCTAACCAGTTAGCGGATGTGCTAACCAGTTGGTGCATTTTCCTAACAGCGCAAACCAGAAAGCGGACTTGGATAACCAGTTAGCGAATATGCTAACTAATTGGCGGACTAGCCTAGCAGCTGGCTAACCAGTCAGCGGATATGCTAACCCAGTTACATTTTTTCCTAAAGTGCAGTCGATGAATGTCCCTTCCCTTTCTTTATTTATTTGTAAAAATGTGAATAAAACATATATAAGGAGGAGGTGTTGGTTGGAAATCGATGATGCTTAGTGATGCTAACCAGAAAGTGAAATATCCTTAGCTATGCTAACCAGAAAGTGAAATATCCTTATCTATACTAACAGAAAGCGGATATGCCTTAGCTATGCTAACCAGTTGGAATTGCCTATCTATGCTAATCAGTTGACGGGTTTGCCTAGTTATGCTAACCATTTGGAGGATTTGTTTGTAGCTTATCCGAGCAAACTTGAATTATGTGAAAGCATAATTCATCCATGTTGCATACTCGAGAATGTATATTTGCATACTAAGTAGCGATAATTATGCATAAGCTGGTGCATACTTTGTGAAAGTTCTTTGGCCTAGGAGGACTAGGATTAGCTTGGCCTTTGGCCTTGCAACGAAGTTGGAATCGATGTTAGTTTTGCCTTAATATGCTTAAGTTGCTTGTTCATTTCGAATTAACACTTGGGATGAACTACGGTCATGCTTGATCGCTTCTAGGTACAGGTTGGGTAAGTAGGCAGCCGCAATGCAATGCATTAAGGTGAAACACCTTGTCACTCATATCATCTAATTTAGAGGTGATTGCGACATAATGGTAACTCGTATCATCTGGCTCGGCAATGCCAAGCCAAGAGATGATTGTTTCCACACTCGATGAGGTAGTTGCAATTCCATTTGATGGATTTTTCATACTTCCTATCAACTTTTACGACATGGAATGGTATGTGCTTGAATGTTGCACCCTTTGCAAGAGCAAGATCAATGCAGGCTCCAACGCATGGTCGAAATAGAGTTTATGAAGAGAAAAATAGGTCTGAAATGGCCTAGGGGCTAGTCCAATGCATAAGTTAGCCATGGAAAATGCTAGTAAGTATGTGATGTTTTCCAAAGGCATTCCTTGTTGTTTTTAATGGCCCTGTACCCTTTGCAAAACAAGGGTGAGTTGGAACGATATAAAAACTACGTTTCGAGTATCATGCTTGCAAAGCATGCACGAAAAGACAAAACTACCTGCATTTGCCAGCAAGAAGTTAAGCTTTAATGTCCGCTTACTGTATTTCAAACTGCGCATTGGGGAGTTCTGGCCTGCCCAGCGCACAACGCTGGGGACAGAATTCTCCGGTCCGTGATAAATTTCATACCATCCACCTCTTGGTTTTTGATGCTTGGCGTCTCGCTCTGTTGTTGAAGATAAACGACCTTGACTCGTGGCTAATTCTCGACTGGAAACTAAATTGGGATTGTTCTTTTCATCCAAAACTTATTGTTGATTCAGTAGAGGTTGAGTATACCTATTTCTGGGTGGTTTTCTATTACTAATTCAACTAATATTTTGAGATTGAGACATTGTAATTTTGAAATAAAAATAATTAGAGAAGAAGAATATGAAGAGTTTTCTGTGGTGAAAATATTAGAGAAGATTGAAGAGGTGTGAGTAGAGAAGATAGATTTTGGGTTGTACTTATAGGGGTGGAATTATAGCCGTTAGATTTGACCGTTGAGATTCGATTGTTGTCGAGGAAGATTGAGACGCTCAGCCAAGATTGAGACGAGTCTCGGTGCAAGTTATGCCGAGACTCGTCTCCATCTGGGCCGAGCGGATCAATCTCCATCTATCGGTTTAGTACGCACCGTTTAGCCAATTCCCAACTGCCCAAAATTGGGTTTGCCTATCCACCTGGCTTGGAAAATTAGCCTTTATACCAATGCCCACTGGAATTGCTCTAATATGTGCTAGTAGTTAAGACAAATATTAAAAAAAGTTACAATTTTACAACTTTCAAAGTTAGTGGTTGATTTTAAGGTAGGGATACATTATGAAATTTTATGGAAAAAATATGAAAATAAGCAAGTAAAATTAGAAAAAAAATAACCCTAGTAATTTGAATACAAAACTGATTAAATGTAAAAAAAAAAAAATCAAGAAAAAAATAATTTTTTTTTCCAAATAAATCAAGTTTCTGATAATCTAACTATTGGTCTAAACATCAAGTCTTAATACTTGAATAACTGGGTATTTAAGTAGTCGACAAAACTCAAATACCAAACAAAACTCAAATACCAATCAATAAATAACATTTTAATATAGGGTCGTTAAAGAGTCTGGTTTCTAACTTTTTTTTTTCATGATTTTATCTTAAATCTACTTAATTTTAATATAATTCTTTTGATATTTTGATATTAATGTTCTAATTAAAAATTAAATCTAAAAAAAATAAAAAAAGCCAAAATCCCAACAAAACTTTAACAAATTTTTTGAATATTGAATAAAAATACTAAAAGAGACAAATATTAACGGGCATCTGATGAAAATTAGGACCAAAAGCATTATCATTTATACTTTAAATAAAAAACACAACTGTTTCAAATGGTTCTTCCTTCCCTATACTAACATTGCAAATACGTGCAATTTTAGGACCCAAAACCGGATATAAAATAATCAATTTCAGTTCGGTTCTGGATAATTGGATATTCATTATAACCATATATGTAGATGCCTGCTCTAAGTGCTCTTTTACATTTTTAGAGCTTTCTGTTTAAATGGGACAGTGCGCCCACAGAGAATGGGATTAGTAGAATATAAGCTAATCGTAGATGTTTGGACCCCCTATATTTCCTCTGATGTGTTTAACGCATAAACAAGGTTTTTATATTCAAATTATGTAAGGATTGACACAAAGTTATCCAAAAAAACATATAGTCATATAGATACCTTAACAAACAAGGGCCAATAACTCTGACCTAATTCTATGTTTCTTAATCAAATTGATTAATTTAATTTAATTTAATTATATATTTCAGTTGATTAATTAGACAAAAATTATCTGTACTAGATACGGAATCATGTAACTTATGCAGAAGATTTTAATTTGGAAGATCTTATGGGATTCTTTCTAATAATTGGGATTTTTCATTTATATTTTTGTACTTTTTTCTAATTTTTAAGTCCAAATACTTGAGATATAATTAGTCTCTCCCACATGTGCACTACCCTAATAAAGAATAAAAAGATAAAGCCTGAATGTTTGTAACCAAAATCCAAGTACCTACCCCTCTTTTTTTCGATCAATTTGTTTTTACCCTCTTTTACATTTAGGTAATTAAGAAAATTAAGGTAAATTGGCAGCTTTTGGGCTATGTTGGACATTTTGGTCATTTAGTAATTTTCAGGCCATGTAACAAATTTTGGATCACGCTCATAGTGATAAATTTGGCTTATGCTGTAGATTTTGAGTCACTAACCAAATTCGAGCTAGTAAGCAAATTTTTCCCCAAAATACATATGTTGAACTGCAATGTCGGATGTAGATGTAGCATTCCATCCCATCTTATTATATCCAAATAAATGCTCCAGGGTTGTTCCAACTCCCTCAATTTTTAGTTCAAGAGTAAAAATTAGTTGTTGTAAATAACAATTAAAACCCTCAGAATCCAAATTTTATGTTAGTAGACTAAGTAACCTCGCAACAATTTAAGGGCACGAAACAAATTTCAAATAATTAAGAAAATTCGAGTCATAGGCAAAACTTCAGGTCATATGGAAAATTTTGCAGCACGATTTTAAATTACGGTGCAAATGTGTCATGAGATAGAATTACATTACAATAGCAAATGTTGGATTATAATGGAAATTTTGGATCATGGAGCAAAGTTTGGTCCATGATACTAATTTAGCCTGGTTTAGTATGTGTCTTGTTAACTTGTATCCCCGTATACATGTTAAGGTTCACTAAAATAAGAAACATTTGCATTGGAAACAAGTTTTGTTTGTTTTATTGCATTGAAAACCGTAATTCGTTGCATTGGAAACAAGATTTGTTATTTTCAATACAAGATAAACCAATTTCTAGTAGAATAAGACAAAAAAACACAACTGATTGATATTTTAATGAACCTTAACATATATACCGGGATACAAATTAACAAAAACCATTTTGGATTATAATAACTATTCGATGTAAATTTTAGTTCACGGTGTAGATTGTCCACTTTGTAGATTTTCGCCTACATGCTTATTGTTGGGTCATACACACATTTTTTTTTTATTTGGCAAACTATTGGGGTATCTCTATGTTCATGGTACAGATTATGAGTTACATGGTATGATAGAACCGAACTTTCTCTCTTTTCTCTGCCCAAGCGTTCTTCCTAAAAAAACTTATAAAATTTTTTCTTCAATTTTTTCATCTTCTTCGACCTAGATTTGCTCGGTTTTAGATCTGAGTATCGGATCTATAGAGTAGATCTAGATGAAGTTATTAGTATTTAATTAATTAATTAATTAATATGTAACTATTATATATTACATAAATTGTAATCCCTATTTTGGGTGATTATCAGGGTATCTTAGGTTTCTTATTTTATGTTTCAATTACAATTTCATATAGCCTCCATGACGTTTCTATCGATTGCTATAATCGTTTCAATCATATTTTCGAGGGAATCTACACTGGATTGACGTACATCTAAATTCTTATAAATATCCATGGCTACTAGACATGATTGCGGTTTCAATGCACTGTGCAAATTACTCCTTTCTTATGGGAGTATTTAATCTTGATGAAGATAAAGAAATCATCTTGATGTTGATGTTGAGCAAGTAAAAATTTTCAGACTTATTTTTCTTTCTTTTGAGCTCCTCACTGGTTTTAAAATTAATTTTGCGAAAAGCCAAATTTTTAGAGTTGAATTTGATGGTGACTTAACTCAATTTTCTGATATTTTGGGTTGTTACACTAGTTCCTTCCTACCATTTATTTGGGCTTACCTCTGGGAGATAGATGCATGGGGACTGCTAAATGGGAAAAGGTGTTGGATAAATATACTTCTAAATTAGCGGGTTGGAAAAAACCTCTTCTCAAGAGGGCTGGTAAGATCAGTCTAATTAATAGTGTATTATCTAGCCTACCTGTTTACTATATGAGCTTGTATGAGATGCATATGTCAGTTTGTAAGAAGATTGAGAAAATAATGAGGGACTTTCTATGGCATGATAAATTGGGAAGAAAGAAAATTCATCTTGTGAAGTGGAGTGTTTTATTTTGAAGAAAGAAATTTGGAGGATTGGGTATTAAAATTTTAAACAGATGAATCAAGCTCTTCTTTGCAAATGGTCGTGGAGATATGCTACTGAAGATGAGGCTTTATGGAGGAAGGTGATTGTCGAGAAAAATGGTCCTGTAGAAGAGAATTGGTTGGATAAAATTCCTAAATGCTCTTATGGAAGGTCTGTATGGAGGACAATAATAAAGTGTAATACTTTTTTCTTAAAGCATATTAAGTTTAAAGTGAATTTTGGTACTACTACTAGGTTCTGGGAGGATATTTGGTTATGCGACTCTCCAATTAAAGACTGCTACCCTAACCTTTTTATTGTCTCAAGAGCAAAGAATATGAAGATAACTGACCTAGGTATTATTGAAGGAAAAAGAATTGTATGAAATCTGCACACTCCTAGAAGGTTGCTTGGTTTGGCTGTAGCTGAGTTCTCTATTCTTATGTCTGATTTGAGTTCATTCACTTATAACCATGACTTATGTGACGAATTGCAATGGTGCCTGAATGCGAAAAAGGTCTTATCTGTCAGATCCTTATACGACTTTCTTTTCGATGTCGTTGGATGTTTATACTGCATTACAATCCTGGTATTTGACGCAACCTTCTGCTGCTCTCAATACTGTGTGGAATATGATTCCATCTTCCATTATGGGGTGCATCTGGCAGGAGTGAAACACAAGAGTTTTCACTGATAAAGTTAACACTGGAGAGATTGTGATTCAAAAGGCTACATGTTACATCAATTCATGGTCATTAATTGAGAAATATTTTGAGTCGTTGAACTCTTCGGATGTTATGAGAAACTGGTATTCAATTTTCTTTGCTTCACAGTGAGGTGGCATCTTTTTTGAAAAACTGAAATCCTTCACCTTGTTCTTTCAGTTGTAGAAAGCCTATATTGTATTTTGTTTTCTTTTTCTTTGTTTATTTTAGCTCTAAACTATTAGTCTAGTGGTAGACTAGGTTATTTGATGTACACAAATCCTAATTTGGCAATGTTTAAAAAAAGAATGGAATGATTTATGAATTATGTTTATTAAATGCATATACAAATAAATTTTATAAACTTAATCGTGGTATTTTTGGTGGTAGAAATTGGGAAGAATCTTTGAGATACCATAGAAAACAAGTATAAACAAATTTTTTTTGGATTCATCCAATTGTAAACAAGAATATAAAAGATAAATCTTAGTTGATAGCAGGATATATCCATTTTCGTTCTAGCTATAATTTTTCAAATAAATTTTCTTAGTTTAAAGCAGGATATATTCAGTTTCATCCTAGCTATTTTTCGAATAAATTTTTTTATCTTAGTTTAAACATGATATACACGTTTCATCCTAACTATTTTTCGAATAAATTTTATATCTTAGTTTAAACCAGGATGTATCCAGTTTCATCTACGCTATTTTTGGAATAATTTGTTTTATCTTAGTTTAAACTAAGATGCAACCAGTTTCATCCATGTTTACACAAGAAAAAAAAACAGATAAAATTTCATTCATCTCGTAAAATCATTTATCTCAAAAATTTCAGGTTTAAAATAGGATGATACCAGTTTTATCCATGTTTACGGAAAAAAAAATATTAAAATTTAATTCATCTCATAAAATCATTTATCTCAAAAATTTTAGGTTTAAAACAGGATGCAACCAGTTTCATCCATGTTTACACAAGAAAAAAAACATATAAAATTTCATTCATCTCGTAAAATCATTCATCTCAAAAAATTTAGGCTTAAAACAGGATGATACCAGTTTCATCCATGTTTACGGAAGAAAAAAAACAGTTTAAAATTTTAGTCATCTCAAAAATTTCAAGTTTAAAACAGGATGATACCAGTTTCATCCATGTTTACGGAAGAAAAAAAATTTCATCTCATAAATTTCAGGTAGTTACGATCAATACATGTGAAATTAATGAGTTCATAAAAAAAATCAAAGAGAGAATTAAGGTTAGAAAACTTGCGAGTGTCAGTCTTGTGAAACTAATGGATATAGTTTTAATCAATTTGTGAAACCTCAGTTTTAATTAGGGCATCTGGTGGTGTTTGTGGTGGAGGAGATGGTGGTGGTATTGGTGCCGATGATCGTGGATAAAGATGATGACTCCGATAGTGGTGGTGGTGTTTTGTTATGGTGGAGACGATGGAGTAAGCTGTCGATGGTGGACGAAGATAAAATCGATGGAGAAGAAAAAACTAACAGGGGTAGTTTTGTCTTCCCTAAAATAACATATCACCTGTCTATTTTACCTAGCTAATTATTTTAACCGTCCAATATCACCAGTTTTTAATGGTTTATGGGCATATGACCCATTATCTCTTGATCTAAATAGTCATTAAATTTCGGTCTAAACTTCTTGTAGAACATGATTTGTTCCTCTCTTGTTTAAAGCTTTTCTCTCTAAATTTGAGCGGTGGATTTTTTACTCCTAAGACTAGAGTAATAAGCAGATTCTAAACATCCGCCAGAATTTTAATCGCTATTTCAAGGTAGAAAGGTGAGATCCATTTTTCTGTTTTTTACTTTTTATACTATAGTAGTTGCCCATTCCTTACGGCCAGAAAATGTGTTGTTGTGAGATCCTGTAACAGAGAAAAAACCAAACAGAAGCTTGAAAATAGTTAAGGGTTAGAGAAAACCGCAGCAGACTTCAGACAAACACACACACAGAAAGATGGAGTCGCCTGTTCAACAGACTTCCCTTAACTCGATATTCGGGTACACCTCTAGAAAGAGTGTTGCTATACCACTAGTGAGGACAAATCGAATCCAGGATAAAACCACCTGATACCAACCCAGCTAGCAAAAACTCGTTGGTCCGTTGAGAACTTAACAACAGAATAAGAAAGAAATTTTTTTATTTACGTGCTCAAAACAAAGCAGGAAGAGGGGAAAAGACGACAGGATAGTAACTGCGTCTGGGGTGATTGAAAATGAAGTTTGTTTTTTCTTTTATAGGAGAAGAAGGCTTTTCATTTTTCAAATGGTAAGAACTATTTAATTCAAATAATTTAATTCGAAAACTTTAATTAAAAGATTTTTGAATTAATTTGATTTAATATCCATTAATATAAAACGGTAGAAATTATTTATTGTAATAATTTTAAAATCTAAAACCGTTGGATCTTTGATGGGTACACATATGCACTCGCAGGCACACGCCGAGCGTACGCCAAGGGTCGCGCCAAGGCTCACACCAAGGCACACGCAAGCTCCGCAAGCCCGCGGCCCGCGGTGCTTCGGTGCGAAGCACCACACATGTGTGCATTTGCCCACTAGCCCATTCCTTAGTCAATATCCAATCCACTAGTTCTTTTTCCTTATATAGAACGTATGTGGTAATTAGGATAGACTCCATCCTTGGTTTATCCCATGTGGGACAAACCAAAGGTTTCTCATTCACATATAAGCGAAAAGTGGATTTGTTATTTCCACCCACAATATAGGCTAGTGACCCTTTGGTCCTATCAAGATAATTTTGGTAACAAAATAATTAAATTTGGAAATAAGCAATAAATTCACTTTTAATTCTAACAATCCCCCACATGAATGAAGAAAGTGATAAATCAGAAAACCGGAAAACGAGAAATACCTCTTAAGCAAAAGGTGACCATATGGAATTGAACCTTTGCTTAGTGAGAAGTACTGGAACTACTTGATGGACAGTGAACGCGATGTCTTGAACTGCCATCGTTTGGTGTAATTCATCAATAGCTCCTTACGCGAGATATCTCTCAAGAGTGCTGTTAAGTTCACGCCGTTGTTTCCGTTTTGGCCCTGGACATATCCCGTTTCTCAGAATGCTCTAGAGAATTAGCTCAATTATCATAGGAAGCGACCCACTTCCTCATTCAGATAGGTGAGTTCTATCAAGAGTGTTAACTGCTACACCCCATTTCAATCTTAAATGAAACTATAGAACTCATTAAGACTTTACTATAAGTCATCCTCACATGCAGTCACACTATCACGTCTACACCATAGGGAAGGGACAGAGAAAATAATTCTCTGATAGTGTTTAATTTTTACCCGCCATAAATTAGTTGTCTCATCCAAAACCTTGGTCTTGGGATCTCCAGTTAGCAAGGTTGAGTATCATTCATGGTAAATTTTAATTTATGAGCTTAAGTCCCATCCCCCTCGATGCATTACTAACTATCTCCTTGGACAATCCTTTCGTCAAAGGGTCCGCGATATTCTCCTTAGACCTCACAAAGTCAACAGAAATAACGCCAGTTGAGATTAGTTGTTTTAGAGAATTGTGTCTTCTCCTAATATGAATAGATTTTCCATTATAGTTGCTGTTTTTAGCATTAGCTATTGCAGCTTGACAATCACAATGTATAGATATAGCTGGCACAGGCCTATGCCAGAGAGGAATGTCTTCTAAAAAACATCTTAGCCAAGCGGCTTTCTCTCCTGCTTTATCTAACGCAATAAACTCGGATTCCATAGTGGATCGAGCGATACAGGTCTGTTTGGAACTCTTCCAAGACACTGATCCACAGCCTAGAGTGAATATGTATCCACTCGTAGACTTAGGCTCCTCTGAGTCTGCTATCCAGTTTGCATCACAGTATCCTTCAAGAACAGCGGGGTGTCTTTCATAACTCAAACGGTAGTTTAAAGTGTATTTAAGATACCTCAACACTCTGAAAAAGTGCATCCTATTGCTCATGTCCCGGATTACAGGTATACCTACTTAGTCTACTCACAGCATAGGCAATGTCTAGTCTTATGCAGATCATTAAATACATCAGACTTCCTATGACACGTGAATATTCAAGTTGCGAGACTCCATTGTCTTTGTTTTTCTTGAGTTTGCAAGAAGGGTCAAAAGGAGTACTTGATGTTTTACTATCAAACTGGTTAAATTTCTTAAGAACTAACTCAACATAATGAGATTGACTAAGACTGAATCCATTAGACTCCTTTCTAATTTTCATCCCTAGGATTACATCAGTAGGACCTAAGTCTTTCATGTCAAAGTTCTCACTCAACATGTTCTTATTGGAATTAATGATTTCTAAGGTTGTACCTAGTATAAGCATATCATCAACATACAAGCATACAATCACACATGCATCATTGAAAGATTTATTGTACACACATTTGTCAGCTTCATTTATTTTAAAACCACTAGAGAACATTACATGATTAAATTTTTCATGCCATTGTTTCGGTGCTTGTTTCAAGCCATATAAAGACTTTTTAAGTCTACACACTTTGTTTTCATAACCCTTCACTACAAAGCCTTCGGGTTGGTCCATATAAATTTCTTCATCTAATTCACCATTTAGGAACACAGTTTTTACATCCATTTGATGTATTTAGGTTATGAATTGCAGCGATTGCAATTAGCATCCTAATGGAAGTAATTCTAGTGAAAGGTGAATAAGTGTCAAAGAAATCTACACCTTCTATTTGGTTATAGCCCTTAGCTACTAGTCTAGCTTTATACTTTTCCACAGTTCCATCTACATTACGTTTTCTCTTGAAGATCCATTTACAACCTATGGGTTTACAACCTGGGGGTAAATCTACTATCTCCCAGGTTTCATTCTGAAAAATAGAATCCATATCACTAATAGTGGATTCTTTCCACCATGGAGCTTCAGACGAAGTCATGGCCTCTTTATAGGTTTGTGGATCAGTTTCAACTAAACATGTTATGAAGTCTGGCCCAAAAGATTTTTCTATTCTAAGTCTTTTGCCTCTTCTAGGTTCATAAACAGGTTTATCTTCTTCTATCGGTAAAATATAGATAGAAGAAGGGACATCTAGGGGATCATCACATATCATGCGAGATTCAGATTTCAACGGAAACATATTTTCAAAAAATGTAACATCCCTAGATTCCATAATGGTGTTCACACCAATTTCTGAGTTTTCAGAACTCACAACCATAAACCTATAAGCAGTGGTGTGTTCGGGATATCCTATGAAGACACAATCAACTGTTTTAGGTCTTATTTTAGTCCTCTTAGGTGGAGGAATAGAGATCTTGTCTAAACACCCCCACACTTTGAGGTATCCATAAGAGGGTTGTTTGCCTTTCCATAATTCATATGGTGATTTGACTGATCCTTTAAGGAGCACTCTGTTCAGGATATAGCAAGCTGAGAGGACGGCCTCCCCCCACAAGTTCGCCGGTAGTCCTGAACTGATTAACATGGCATTCATCATCTCCTTAAGGGTTCGTTTTTTCCGTTCAGCCACTCCATTAGATTGTGGTGAATAAGGAGGAGTTACCTCATGAATAATGCCATGTTGTGCACAAAAGTCTCCTATAGGGATTACATATTCACCTCCACGGTCAGATCTAATGGTTTTAATTGTGGTGTTCAATTGGTTTTCTACTTAATTTATATAATTTAAATGCTTCTAAAGCATCATCTTTTCCTTTAAGCAAGTAAATATCACAGTATCTAGTACATTCATCTATGAAAGTGACAAACCATTTTTTACCACCTCTGGTTTGGATTGATTTCATATCAACTAAATCTGAGTGAATTAACTCTAAGGGATAAGAATTTATGTGGACATTTTTCTTAAAGGGCTTCTTTGCATATTTTGATTCTACACAAACTTCACATTTATGTTCATATTCCAAATTTAATTTTGGAATGCAGCCATAGTTTGCCAATTTGTTCATTGAATTATAATTTACATGACCAAGTATACCATGCCAGATATTCAATGAGACAACAACATAAGAAGAATCAACTTTATTAACTTCAACAGAGGTTACAGATAATTTGTATAGGCCTTCAGCCTTATATCCATTTCCCACAAAATCCTTTCCCTTAGTGATAATCACTTTCCCAGACTCAAATACAATCTTAAAGCCCTTATCATCTAGCAAACCACTTGAAACGAGATTCTTGCAGATGTCTGGTACGTGTAAAACTTCATTCAATGTGAGGATTTTCCCAGAAGAGAGCTTCAGCGAAATTTTTCCTTTTCCTGCAACCTGTGCTGCAGATGAATTACCCATATAGAGTTTTTCTCCTCCTCCTACCATCTGATAGGAGGTGAACATGTATTTACTTCCACAGACATGTTTGGTAGCTCCAGAGTCTACCCACCAGTATCTCACATTGGTAACTAAGTTAACCTCAAACACCATGCCAGAAGACTCACTTTTACTATTTTTAACTAAATTTACATTTGTTTCTTAAAATTCGCATCTTTGCGTTTTCTACAATGAATTGCCATATGGCCAGACACACCACAAACATAACATGCTCCCTTAATTTTACCAATAACAAATTTTGGTTTTTGAAAGGTACCTTTTCTTTGTGGGCTAGGCTTGTGCTTGTTGTGGTCCAGACTTAGAGTAGAAAATTTGTGTTCAAGAACGTGAGCTTTGTTTGACATGTCTATTGCAGAAGAAACATTCTTGTCCTTTGAACACATCAATTCTTCAAATTGGATTTTCTTGCCCAATTCTACCATGGAAATTTCACCAGTTTCATGTCTTAGTCTTCTCTTGTATTCAGCCCAGGAATTTGGCAATTTTTCAATAACAGCAGAAACTTGAAATGTTTCGTCAATAACCATTCCTTCAGCAATTATTTCATTAATAATTTTTTTGCAGCTCCAGAAACTGATCAACCACTGATTTATCATTCATCATTTTATATTCCAGAAAACATGCAACCTGGAATTTTTTACTTCCTGTTGTTTCTGCTTCATATTTATATTGTAGTGCAGTCCATAAATTGTAAGCATTGAAATTATCCTTAGCATTGTAAAAATCATATAAAGCATCTTCTAGGCAGTTTAAGATATGATTTTTGGCCATATAATTACTTCTCTTCCAACTTTCTAAGTCCTGTAATTTTTCAGGTTCATTTAGAGACTCATCAAACGGCTTCAGAACCATATCATCTAGCAAGTGGAAACTCAGGAAAAATAACATTTTTGACTGCCATCTCTTGAAGTCCTTTCCAGAAAATTTCTGAGGTCTGTCAACATCAGTCTTCACTATTGTTATAGAAGTAAAATTTTCAAAATAAACGAAATATCGAGTTAAGATTGTTGCTGTGAGATCCTGTAACAGAGAACAAACCAAACAGAAGCTTGAAAATAGTTAAGGGTTAGAGAAAACCGCAACAGACTTCAGACAAACACACACACAGAAAGATGGAGTCGCCTGTTCAACAGACTGCCCTTAACTCGATATTTTTCGGGTACACCTCTAGAAAGAGTGTTGCTATACCACTAGTGAGGACAAATCGAATCCAGGATAAAACCACCTGATACCAACCCAGCTAGCAAAAACTCGTTGGCCCGTTGCGAACTTAACAGCAGAATAAGAAAGAAATTTTTTTATCTACGTGCTCAAAACAAAGCAGGAAGAGGGGAAAAGACGACAGGATAGTAGCTGCGTCTGGGGTGATTGAAAATGAATTTTGTTTTTTCTTTTATAGGAGAAGAAGGCTTTTCATTTTTCAAACGGTAAGAAATATTTAATTCAAATTTAATTTGAAAACTTTAATTAAAAGATTTTTGAATTAATTTGATTTAATATCCATTAATATAAAACGGTAGAAATTATTTATTGTAATAATTTTAAAATCTAAAACCGTTGGATCTTTGATGGGTACAGTATGCACTCGCAGGCACACACCGAGCGCACGCCAAGGGTCGCGCCAAGGCACACGCAAGCTCCGCAAGCCCGCAGCCCACGGTGCTTCACACCGCACATGTGTGCATTTGCCCACTAGCCCATTCCTTAGTCCATATCCAATCCACTAGTTTTCTTTTTCCTTATATAGAACGTATGTGGTAATTAGGATAGACTCCATCCTTGGTTTATCCCATGTGGGACAAACCAAAGGTTTCTCATTCACATATAAACGAAAAGTGAATTTGTTATTTCCACCCACAATATAGGCTAGTGATCCTTTGGTCCCATCAAGATAATTTTAATAACAAAACAATTAAATTTGAAAAAAAGCAATAAATTCACTTTTAATTCTAACAAAATGTGCAATAGCAATTACCACCATAATACTAGTTGTAAGCTTCCGTTTGTATTATAACTCTAATTAGGCTTCTTAATTTGGTCTAACATATTGGGCACCGAGTAGGGTCGTAGCTCGTAGGTAGTTTATGTCAAGTGGGATGCAATTGCTCCACTAGCCAATTATTTTGGGTTATTGATGTATGTTTTCACACAAATAGCCGTAAATTAGATTTTTTATTTGTGTTTCACTTTATATATAAAAAGATTTATTTTGCCTATTTTTGCTTTTGATCCTGGCTCCGTTCTTGGCGCTGGATACTTGCATTCACAAACTTTCAAACAAGCGCATCATGTTTTTATCGTTATAATAACATCTAACAACTGATCACACGTCATGTTTTTATCGTTTTTGGTTGAATGTAATACGATTGTTGAACCATTTTTTTAAGGTTAGCTTTTGGGTTCTAACCCTAGAAAGAGACACGTTTAATAGTAAATGTTTCTTTATTTTTTATGTTTGTATGAGCCATTGTCGGATTCATATGAGCATAATTAATTTAATTTTTTTTAGAGGTTTCATTTAGCTTCCCACCACACGATTACACACCGTAGGTGTATAAATAAAGCGAATGACCCTACAAATCATGCTCCAAACAGCTCAATCCGATTTGGTTCAGTGATAGTATTAAACCAACTAATTTATCTAATTAATTGATAATGATTTGAACTTCTAGTAGTCTTCTACTAGGTCGTGATGAATGATAGATATAATATACGGAGCTTCAAACTAGTTTGATCACTTATTGGAAAGCCCACATGACATCCATGTAATCTTGGACACGTTGTAGTTTGATCTATATTATGTGTGTTTAATCTATTTTACCTTGGGGAATGATCGAATAATATAGTTTGAATAATATTATTCTAATATAAAATTCAAACAAAAATGATTTTAAAACTAATTTTTTTGGTGATTTTTTCCTTATAAAGGTCTACATCCCTATAAAAAATGAACGTATTTTGAGATACGGAACCTCATTATCCACAAAGTGTATTTTCAACCCTTAATTTTTAACGGTTGATTTTTAAAGTGGTACATGGTGGTCTTATACGTCTCGGAATACGCTCATTTTTGGTATGAATGTTGAGATTTACAAAAAGAACATATCACCAGAAAATTAGCTTCAAATTTATTTGTATTTGGATTTTATAAAAAAAATGACTCCAAAATATCAAGCTAATATTATTCTAACCATGTTATTAGATCCTTCCCCTTTTACCTTTATCAAACAAAAGAAAAAAAAAACAAACTTACAGCCTTACCGGATCCGTTTTCATGACAACCACTTTGAGTTTATGGTTACAATGTCCTGGATAGATTGCTTGTCCAGACCCACCCAAAATCGTAACCCCTAACAGAGGATTGTGATATTGTGATAATTCTATAAGAATAATAAGTTTTTCAGAGAAAGCCACAAAATCCATCAAATTTTTTTGGGAATTTTTTTATTTAGAAATACAAAAATTATTTGTTTATAATATGGATCATTTTATCAGTGTACTCCAAAATTTGTAATACTACTCATTTTGTGTCACTTATGGGCATGTTTTACCTTTTTTTCTTCTTCTTTAGTGTTTCAAATTTTAGGCAATTTTTAATTTTAGAAATAACTAAAATGTAAAATATTAGTAATAATTTTATAATGAAAGAATATTCTTATAGAAATAGATTATTACTGGGCTACACAGAAACTAACCGGACAGAGAAAATCAGGTCAGAACCGATCAAAATCGGGACAAAACCGTGCCGAACCGAAATCCACGGCTCGGTCAACGGTTTTAAAACATCATAAACGTTGATCCTCGGCTACGTCAACAACTTCGACATGAAAACCGATTGAACCGAGCCGAGAAAGCCGATCACTATCAGCCGCCCATTTGATTAGATCCTATCCATCCATTATTAATCTATATAAGAGAAAACCTAGAAACCCTAAGTCATTTCTCTTCTATTTTTTTGTTCTTCTCTTCTATCGCAGCAGCAAGGTCTTCTCCTCCATCACTTTCACCAGACTCACCACCACCACTCACCATTACAACCATCACCACTCCATCAGGACCACCACAATCACCACCTTATTCTTTCTTCAGTTCTTCTTCATCTTCTTTCTTTTCAAATTTTAACTGCACCTGGAACAACAATACTATGAGTTAGCAATTTGTGCAAACTAAATCTGAAACGTATTACCATATCTTTACACATATGAGTTTGGGGGTTAAGATCAGATCGACAAGTTCTATCTGTTGATGTAAAAGGGGATCTTTTACTGCAATTTTTGTAGTTTAGTGAATCAATATATGCCAGCCTGTTGCATAAGCTTTGGTTTGTTGCATGTGTCTTCACCTTCATCTCATTAACATAATAAACACAAAACCAAACAATCTCATTATTGATTTTTGATTTTCTTGTTTTTGTTGGATTTATTAGAGTTTGGTTGCTGCCGATGAATTGGTTCTCTATGAGGATGTGAAATTAGGATTTTTAGAAGAGGTTTTGGATCTGTAGCATAATTATCATGAAAGGAATGCACCAATACTTGATTTTAAATATTTTTTCAACATCAAAAGTGTTGTAATTAACAGATCCATTATAATTGTGAAGAAGATGAGTATTTCCAAATTTTTGTTTACCGATTTGAATCGGTATAAACAGATATAAAGCCGAAACCGGACCGATTCGAGTCGGTCCGGTTTAAAACAGAGTCGAAGGTTGATCGGTTCGGTTACGGTTTCAGTTTTGGAAACCGACCTATGGTCGGCTCGGTCGCCGGTTTTGACTAAAAACCGATCTGACCGATATGCAACCCTAAGTTCACTACAAGTCTACACCAAAGATACTGTCAATAAATCCTTCATATATGGGAAACCTAGTTGAAATTCGAGATATCAAAGTGACAACTACACAAATTATTGCACCTGGCATAAGAAAGATCTGCGGAGAGTTTGCAAAATTAAGTTTCTGCTTACTCTATTTTTGGTACATCTTAATGTAAAAGTATTTTTTAGGAAATATAGGGTGGATTGAATTGGCATAGTATTTCACTAAAATAATCAAATTCTTATGGAGATGGATTATATTTCTCCCAAGAATTGACGTATCTTTTGAAAGTATAATCAGGGAATACGAAAGTGATATACTCTACTTTTATTGTTGTTAATTGACAGAATCTAGTTTTATTTATCTTTCGAATTAAGGACTTATACACTAAAAGCAGCTATTGGTATGCGATACAGTACTTATTTGGTTGTCCAGATTTCATTTTCCCTGTGAATCGTGGACCACAATTTATTCTGGGTTCAAAGTCTCTTTTTCGAGACGATTTTGTGATCAGATTTTTATTTCCATGCTCATTTTATTTTGTTATGGAAAAGTCTAGCTACTTTTCCAATCCCACCATAGATAGACCAACTTATTAGTCCAAATATAGACTAATGTCTTTTTATTCCATCACAGGATTAACAGGGGATAAGTCCTTAAGATATGGGTGAGGTTTTTCCTTAAGATATGGGTGAGGTTTTTAGACCGTATTTGGTCTCTGTTTTTTGGTCTACCTTTAGTGTTTTCTTTTTTTAGATTTTTCTTTTAAAGGTAAAACTAGCCAACTCTTTTTCCCTTTTAATGGTCGCCTATCCAACTTATCGCATGCTGGCGTAAACTCTTTTAAGTAATGCCAACTGGTCTTGAAAGATTTTTAGTTAGCAGTCCTATTACAACCTTACCTTAAAGAAGTTAGGGAGTGCAATATTTTGTCTAAATCACATTGTGGTTAATGGACCATTTAGTTCATTGCTCAGCAAATATAAATTAACAAAAAAGATTATACCCGTACCATGAATATGACCGTACGACTAGAACGAACTCCACAGAATCTAGTATCAACCCAGTCTAATATTTCCATCGGATTTCTATTGATTATGTCAAAACAATTTAGCCATTATTTTCCAATCAAACACGAATTATTGATTATAAAATCTTATTTTTGAAAATGAGATAAGAATGTATATTCAGCACCTAAGCTGTAGCCTTAAGTACATTAATTGTCCCAAGCATCCGTATCATTGATTAAACACGGCTGGTGGTGATGCTGTTAAATCAAAAAATACTTGAACAGCGCTCAACAAATTCTCGCGTGGTTTTAAATTCAATGCACAAACCGAGCAGCCGCGTATTTACATCCTTGGAACCCTCAATAAATCGGAAGATATACTGTACACTAGCTAGGATCCAGCTGAATTCGGCTAAAATAAGAAACCCGTAGGTAATTGATTTTCTGCAATAAATAATTAAAAGATTCAAATGACAATCGCTTTCAATCCGCCATTAGAAGTTTCAAGTCCAAACAAAGAAAAAAATTAGTTTAAAAAGGAAAAATATTTAAGAATTAAAATTTTCATTTCTCTTTTTTATAGAAGTTCTTATTAAAACGAGAGATTGAAAAGAAAGAAAAAAAATCTACAAAAATTTTATACTCATAAATTAAATCATATCCAGCGATGCATAAACAAAAATATTAGAGCTTTATAAGGCGAACTATATTCATTACAGAATCTCATTACACTTCCATAGTCCTAGTGAACAGAAGAAGAAGTTGTTGTAGAGAGATTAAACAAAGATTAAATTTTTTCTTTTAGAAGAAAATGGGCAGCAGTTATTTTGGAGAATTAAGCATTGGTGGAGGATCAAATGGAAGATCTAACAGTTCTGGTTCTGGTTCTTCATCAAAGAAAGGAAAGAAAAGTAACTCAGATAAACCTAAACAACCTCAAAGAGGTCTTGGTGTTGCTCAGCTTGAGAAGATTAGATTACATCAACAATTGGGTTGTGCTTATGTTCCTCCTAATTCTTCTTTTCATCATCAGGTAATTACACCTTAATCACACCTTAATTTTTGTCTTAATTATCATCTCCTGGGTTAATTTCTGATGTTTGGTTGGTTATAATGATGGTTGCAGGAAGATGTGAGAGTACTAGAAACAACATATTCATCGATCCCTTCGTCTTCGTATTCGTCTTCTTCATCACCATCTTACGGTTATCATCCTCAACATCATCATAATCCTAATATCATGGTAATTAATCACTGGTTAATTATTAGTCAAAGAGTAAAAATATATTCAGTGGTAGAGATATGATCAAATAAAATATGGGAATGAAATCAATCTCAAAAAACATTAAATCTTAGACTCAATAATGATTTCTTATTTTATCTTTAAATTAGGTGTATTTTGATTATAATATTAAACCAACTAAATTAGGGTTTTTCTTCTGCAATCTTTTGATATTTTATATGAACCAGTTTCGGGGTTTAATTATGGTCAAAATGAAACTAAAATGATAACACAATTTGGTTATGGGTCAGATGGGTTATAGAGAGATGGAAGGAACCGATGTTCGATATGTCGATGCTCAATCTTGTACTGCAACTAGGTAATTATACTTTCTTATACTGATCAATTCTTTTGTGTTCTTCATCATGAAACTATCGTTTCAGTAGGATTTAGGTGCTGACGAACTTAGGTCATTACTATCGTCACCCAACAACTTAACCAAAACTTGTTCAAAGGAATATGCTCATGAACTAGGATATTCATAAGCAAACTTTAAAGCTTAATAATCAATCCTGTACTAAGCAAAAGAATGTATGTATTACTAACCAACTTATCCTGAAATGAATAGATGGAGCAATCAAAACAATGGCCTCTTTGGTGGTCAGTACGCCACCCAACCAGGCATGACTAGGCAGCTAATGAGCTTTAACTTGGAGGTAACTTTCTATAAAATCATTTCATTTCTTAATGTTCTTAGTTTCAGCTTTTCACTAATCAATGAAGCTGTTATACGTTGCATTTATAGGATTCGGCGCAAACGAAGAAAACAAGGAAAGATAGGTGCAACTCAATGGGGTCGAGCAGTCAGTACTCAGGGGAATATTCAAATGATACTCAAGAAATAGATTTGGATCTCAAGCTATCTCTCTAATTAGTTCAATTCGCCCCGGATAAATTCTTGTGCAATTCATAAGAAGGCAATGGGTTTCACATTTTCATCTATAATAGTTGGTTCAACAAACATAAACTGTGTTGAATTTTTTAAATGTACGTACACAGATCAATTGCGTTAATTTTGTTGTGGATTAGTACTCCATCCTTTTTCTATGCTATGGAAGAAGATAGAATTACTATCTGCATAATACATGATAATTTATAAAACAATTCTTCTTGCTGATGTTTTTCTTAACTATTATTGTTACTACCACTTCTGTAATGATAGTTATGAGAAATTAAAAGTTTCAACAAGTTGCTAATTATACATGTTCATCTCAGTGTTATTTTAGAGTAGGTATCTAATTCATTGAGCTTCGCCCTTTCTTCTTTCATCGGTAAAGAGTTTGGTGTTGATGAGTTTTGAACTCAGGTCACTGGTATCATCACGAGTTGTCTTAGAATAACCGAGAACTTTGACGTAGCATATGCAAGAAGGTGTATCTCAAATGTAGTAAACACTAGTGAATGATGATCTATACAAACATCACAACTTTGCAATCAAGTACAAGTAATATTTGGGGAGTTCGGCTTTTTCTTTATAAATTTAGATGCAAATAAGTTATGATCACAGGTCGTGGGTACTTTTACCAACTAACAACTTTGACACCTTAAGTATATATACTAGAGAGGCATATCTACGGGATACTGCTTTTCTTACATGGTGATCCTACCAAAAGAAAACTACCTCATTCAATGTGATTCGTTATTTATAACACTTAGGTATAAAGAAGTGCTTTAAGCATAACATAATCCTAGTGATATATTAGTGATAGATAATGCAAAATCCTCAATTTCTTCTCTATGTCATTCTTTTGCCACTCTTACTTTCTTCTGCACTCGTTGTTAAATAATAAGTATCTCATAGTTGAATTACCTCGCGGAGTGTTTGATAGTTTTTAGAAATGTAAGGTTCCCTTAATCATTTACTGCATATTGACTGCACTGCTAGTTATCCAAATTAATGAGAAATTACAGGTATTACTCGACTAGTTAGATAGAACTGCCTTGAGTTTGCGGATGCTAAGTATTCCTATGCTCTTTATTGGACGTATGCTAGCTAGTTAATGGATACGATCTCTTATCTCATGCCCTATACTTGTTTCGCTTATAGTTTTTAAAGCAATCAATAATATGTACCTGACTTGGTCATATATCAAAGTATATCTTAACTAATTGCATGAATTGAAAAGGACTGGATCAAACTTAATTACGCCAACAATGGCGAAATGAATTAAACCTAACTTAACTTCAGGCTGTTCGGCCATCACTGGCGAAAATGATGATAAGAAGATATACAATGCACGATGCGAGATTGCTAGGATAATTTTACTTATTAGGTTCCACCATGCAATGCAACAGCTATCTAGGTAGATAGCTGTAGCAGCTACTTAGAGCTGGAAACTTACTAAGCTAATTAAGCTTAACTGGAACCAGAAATTAAGGTGTCCAAATTCCAAGTATGGAGATCTAGCTAGCAGATAATTTTTACTTGCATAGTAATTAACTAATCTTATTTAAGAGATTTGGTATATCTATTTTATCTCTTAATAAGAGATTCTTGACATCTTTTAGAAGATTTTCGCAAATCTTTCACATGCATTTATATGATCAAGTATTGTGCTGTAAGTTGAAACAAAAAAGCACAAATATTGATGGGATACTTCCCCACTAATCAGATTTCCCAAGAAGAGATTCTCTAATGAAAGTTTTTTGGCTTGATAAAGCAGATCAAAAGATCTTCCGCTCATTACCAACAAAAAGCTAGACACCCTAGAATTGCTTCACATTTCACAAACTAAAAATGAAGATCTGATTTTACATCCTAGCTAATAAAGATCTTCTTCTCATTACCAAAAAAGCCTAATATGTGATGAAGATAATGCACCATTTCTGTTGGGGTCTATGCATATATATATACATATAGTAGGTTCATTTTGGTGTACATATTAGGCATTTTTGTTATTCTTCGGTCCTATATTGGAACAAAAGTGACAAAAAAGAACAAGGAGTTCACGTTTGGGCCTAAACAACTAGCTCAATAGTCCACTACTATTTAGTGTTCCGCACGATTTTTTCAACCTACTAATGACGCGTTACAGCTTGGGCTTTAAAAGAACTCTTCTTAATTAGTGCCACTTTCTAATAAAGAAAAAGAAACCCTGACGTCGGAAATAAGATCGATATTTGCAAGGTTCAAGGACGCAGCATCGGCAATGCTGTTCTGGGGTCAAATAATTTTTATTTTTTTTAATATTCACAAATTTTCTATTTTGTCCTATATATTTGCAACAAAAAGTATAAAATATATTCTAAATCCAAGCCTATTCCTACTCAAATCCAAAATCAAGTGCAGTCCGTAAACCCCATATACACCCCCTTAACTCTATACCTGATAAGATTATTACAAAGGTTACCAAATTTTACTGGGTTATTGGAACCAAGTAAGAATAACCATGCATTTAATCATATAAAGTTTAGTACTCCCTCCGTTTCAGGAAAAAAGTTACTTTCTCTTTAAATTTTTGTTCCAACAAAAGAGTTACTTTCATTTTCAATATAACAAACTTTCAAAACTACCCTTATTATTTTAATAAATGTTATTATTCTCATTATAAAGATATATGTAGTATTAAACTTTTTATTAGGGTAAATCTGGAAATAAATTATAAAAGTTATTCTCTCTCATCTTACCTTAACAATTGTGCAAATAGGAAAAGTAACTCTTTTCCTGAAACGGAGGGAGTAATATTTAGTGAAATTTGATAATCCTTTATAGAAGCCTTAAAATCTATAATACTCTAATTTCTATAATATTTTCTGATTTGTATAGATCAAAATAAAATGTTGACGAATTCTAAATTAGTATAGCACATAAATATTTTGCCATGCTTTACGGATTTCAATCATAGTGGCATCTAGTGAGGTTTGAAACCCTGTCCGCCGGATTAGAAGTTAGAACCACCTTGATTCTAAGCACTTTCCGAGTCCGAGTCCAAAGTTCAAAAAACGCGAACGTTCCTTGTTAGCCTGTCTGGCCTATTGGCCGACCGGTTTCAAACTCCATTTAGAACAAAATTAAATGGATTATTAACGTTGATGCCTCTTTTGAAGAGCATGATAACTGCATGTGATATGCTTTTGTACTCTTTTCGGTAGATGACAAATCGTTGGTACTTGTTGTTAGATTAGGTTGGGCTCACTCAACTCATGTTGAAAATAATCTCACGTAGTATGGGAAACTAAAGATCCTGTAATTAATAAACCTTGGAAAAATTTAACCTTATAGACCGGTTTTCAAGATAAACTAGGTCCATAGATTTTAATATAATATCATAGCAGACAATTTATGACGAGTCATTTGACCATACCCCTATTCTTCGTCACTTGATAAAATATCCATGTGTTAGACCCAACAAGATTACATATGAAAAGACGTGTCGAGAATAGTTCCATATAGTATGGAAAACTAAAAATCCTATGATTAATAAATCTTGGACAACTCTAACTTTGCAAACAAATTTTCAAGGAAAATTAAACCCATGGACTTCAATAACCCCTCGACCCATTCCTTTCACCATGCGTTGAGATGGTTGCAAGATAATTTCCTGTCAACTATCAGCATCTAAGCTATCGGACCTTGTCAACCACCACACCAGTAATCCCATGGCCCGTGGAAAGCATCATTCAACAAATAATGCAGGCTACACGATTTCTACTGCTATACCAATATTGCAGTAAATAGGCACGGAGGCGGCATTTACCGTTGCATGAGAAACATGTTATTCTTGGTGTCCTTTACGTAGTAGTCCAATTCAAGCCAAAGAAGAAAATATCAACAGTAAGTCATGGGGTCATGGGGCCCTTATAAAAAATCGAAGTCACACAGTTTTTTTTGTACACTCGAGGCATAGCAGGATTGGCCCTAAGACGTCGTGCTCAAAATGACGTCGCAGTTTGCACCCCACCATATCACACTAATTTAATGAAAAGCTAAACTTTTTTTTTTCTCAAGTCATTGATGAATTCTCTAAATTGTGTTAAGTTCATGAATGCTAAATCCCCATAAAATATAAAAATGTTTCTATGTTTAAGCACAAATAAGATAATGGTGAAAATTGAAATATTCAGACAGAAAAATGGGCCAAAACTTAAAAAGTGTTTTAAAAAAAGACTTAGTTGTCAACACGAACGGAGAACGAAAACTGTCATCAGATTCCAGCTTATATAAAAGCCGACCTTGACACCTTCAAAACAAACATCCCAATAACTTCAATTCTCCACGGAGTTGAAGTTATTAATCGGTTCCAAAACACACAAATTTGGCAGTTATATTGAGGGTTGATTTTTGGAACATATATATATATATGGAGGGAAACATGAAGGCTATTTTCTTAGCCTTAGTCATATATGTAATTGTTGCATTTGATCATTGCAGCCTTCAAGTTAATGGTCAAGCTCTTGCTAAGAGTATGGTTATTACATGGGGTAAAGGATATGCTTCCATTCATGGTGATGAGCTTGAACTTAAACTTCTTGATAAAAATTCAGGTTCCGCAGCAAAGTCTAAGGCAGCATTTCTCTTTGGAAGTATTGAAATGCAAATCAAACTTGTACCTGGAAATTCTGCAGGCATTGTTACAACTTTTTATGTGAGTAGTTATGCAAAATATGAATGAATATTTACATGTATATAGTATATACTTATCATGAACATCACTTTTCCATAATATGAAATTTCTGAAATATAATGTAATATACGTTCGACATGCAGCTGTCATCTCAGGGCGATAAGCATGACGAAATAGACTTTGAGTTCTTAGGAAATGTAACGGGACAACCTTACACAATCCACACAAATGTCTACGCTCAAGGAAAGGGAAACAGGGAAGAACAATTTGTTCCATGGTATGATCCAACTGCTGCTTTCCACAACTACACCATTCACTGGAACCCATCAGAGATTGTGTAAGTACATATATCAATTAGGTTCATTTTTCGATCAGCTTTTAGTGGGGTTTGGACTTTTTAACAAAATTAAACTCTTGCACTTGGAGTTTTGGACGTGTCTATATGCATAAAGCTGTGGTCTCAATGATAACTTTTTGATATTTCTCGCATCTCTCAGGTGGTACGTAGATAGCATACCAATTCGTGTCTACAGAAACTATGAAAGCCAAGGAATTCCATACCCAAATAAAAAAGGAATGGGAGTTTATACAAGTTTATGGAATGCTGATGACTGGGCAACAAGAGGTGGTCGTGACAAGGCCGACTGGACACACGCTCCATTCACTGCTCACTATCGCAGATTTAGGGCAAGAGCTTGCAAATGGAACGGACCAGTCAGTATTGATCAGTGTGCCAGCCCTAAAAACTGGTATACATCTCCGGTTTACAGCAAGCTAACTAATGCTAAAAAAGGTCAAATGGATTGGTACAGAAACAAAAGTATGATCTATGCATATTGCAAAGATACTAAAAGATTCAACGGAGTTATGCCAAAAGAATGCTCATTACCCCAATTTTAGTTCATGTTCATGATCAAATTGCCACAGTATATGAAACTATGAGTGATCCAAATGATTTGGACAAATTTATGTTTTATTTCTTTATATTCAAGTGTTGTAAGAGATGATGGTACTAAAGCCTTAATATGGCTTCAACATTGTTTTATTTTATTTTAATTGTGCTTATTTAACCTGGTGTTTTTGAGGGTTACTAAAAATTAATTTGGGACGACTAATAAAACAAAATAAGGTCATTATGAAGTAATTTCAATACACTCCTTATCCATATATTTTCTTTAATGACTAACCTATCCTTACTTAATTAGTGTTAATGTTGATTAATTAGTTTAGTTATAGTTAGTATTAGATGATGAATTTGAGTTATAGTTTTGGAATAGAAATTGAGAGTGTTTTAGATTGATTTTTATTATTACTGATTGTACAAAATTCCCAGATTCATTTTTTTTTTTGGATTTTGATTTCATAATCGGTAATTTAATGGAGTACCATATCTACCGACTATAGGTGTCGCCCCAAAAATGAATTTCTCAAAACTTACAAAATTTCTAACTCTTCATCTTTCACAATCAGTAGAAATTGAAAATTTATATCTACCGATTGTAGTCAGAATTGAATTAAACTTTGTAATCGGTAGTTTAAAGATCAAATTTATCTACCGATTATACTGGAATTTTTGTCTAGGACTTTTCTTGCCATAATCGGTAGTGAGTGAACATAAATAACTACCGATTGTGGTTAATCGGTAGTACGGGAAATTAATAACTACCGATTGTATTTAATCGGTAGTATAGAAACATAGTTATCTACCTATTATGTAGATTGTACTTAACATATAACTTCATAATACTATTTCAGCATCCAAAGAAAAACTTGTTTAATCTAACTTACTACATATTGTTCATAAAACTTGTTCAAAAAAACTAAAAACATCCGAAAAAAACGAAACAAAACACATCATAGAAATTCAAAGTGATCAATCTCATTGATCTCATTAAATTCTTTCACTTCTTGTTACTCTCGACATGGTCCTAGTTTCAACTCGCTTCTTCTTCTTCTCCTTCCCCTTAGGATCAACAACAACTTCATCTTCCTCAACTGGACCTATGTACTCTCCAGCTTCATTGTAGTATGGGTTTATGCATGAGAAGTCTTTCTTCCTGAAAAAGAGTCGAGGATCAAAATTCGGATCGGCCTCCATCCTTCGAATCATTTCTGCCTCAGATCCTTCATCCGAAGATGGAACTTCAACGTAGTTGAGGGGATTGTCAGGACTGTTCCACCAACAATTAGGATCGTTCATCATTTGTGAAAAATCTGGATCATCCAGCATCATTTGATATACTTCTTCAGGAGTAACTCCTTTCGGAAAATTAAAAAGAGGACGAGAAAGCAATTCAGCCTTTCGAGCCGGAGAAAGACCTTCATCTTCATCCATAACCCTAATGAACATACCCAAACATTGATTATTAACTAACTACACAATAGCTATTATAAAAATAAACAAAAACACATAATCGGTAGTTAAAATTATGAAATAACAACCGATTACACACAATCGGTAAGGCGTGTTATCAGTATATGTCCGATTATATAATCGGTAGATAAAATTATGCAATATCTACCGATTGTGCATGATGTTCTTCAGGAATGATGAACTCGAGGCATAATCGGTAGATAAAGTTCGCAAGATTTCTACCGATTATTCGTTGTTTCAGAAAATTACAGAAAAGAATTATCATGATTTCTTCAAAGTAATGACTAAAAACATAAAAGTTCGATGTAACTTACTTTTCCTTTCCGTTCTTTGATTGTGTAGGAAATTTTTTTGGTCGGAGGGTCATATCGTCGGAATCAGTTGACGAATTGATTTCAATGATTTTGGACTCTTCGATCACCATATTTTCCTTTCACTTCTTTGATTGTGTAGGAAAAGTTCTGGAGCCATTTTCAATGGGGAATGAGAGTAAAGGGAGTAGAAGAATCGGTAGAGGAGAAGAAATGGAAAAAGAGCCTGTTTTAGTCGTGAATAGCTAGAGGTAGAGGTAGAGAAGGAAATGAAAAGAAAAAGAGGCGTGAATAGGTAGAGAAGAAGAAGAATTAAGTTTTGGTTTCTGTTTATAAATCTGGCGTTTTACACTATTATTATATTAATTATTATTTTACATTGTCTTGGAAAATTTTCTTCAGCTTAAGCGGCGTGGACGAACCTTAAACGGGTTGAATCTGTCCATCACCTTAATGATATTGAAATGAGCTTCGTAACAGTAATTTGATCGTTTCCGTCGTCGCCATTCCTCGAGAGATCTCACTATAAATTCATCATTCGTTTCACCCCTCAAACGTTATCAATTGACAAGATAAGTTAAACTTATAAATGGATCAACTTCTCTGCTTATACAATTAAATCAGCAAAAAAGATCAACTCTATTACGGTTATTGGGGTTCCCGGTGTCAACACAAAAATGTTCGTAAATACTCTCCAAATAACTCATACTCATTACACCATTTTGCCTACGTTCTTCTCCTCGCCTCGGATAGAATTGCACATAATGCCTACATGGCGATAAATCTTCCTCTACCTTGAACGGTTGAGCCATTATTCTATACGATGATTTCTTCGATGTTGGAGAGTTAAAATGTATTGGAGTTGCATAAATGAGAATATGTCACCCTCCTTATGTAGATTAGAGTCTTAACGAATCTTTTTTTCAAAAAAAAAGAGCCTTTGAGGCCTGGTGTAACAAGAGTGTACAAAAAATATGTACACTAAGTTCGTACGAATAATAACAATTGGAAGTATCGGGATCACCATTATATACCGATTTTTACAATCGGTAATCTAACAAAAAGATTTACTACCGATTATAATGTAAAATGTGTACAGAAACCAATCAGTTTCATCATCTTAATCGGTACATAATTAACTACCGATTGTACTCAACAGGTATAATCGGTAGTCTAATAATTTTTTTAACTACCGATTGTATATGTTGCCCCAAATTCAAAATCAAAAAAATTATAAAAATTCCAACATTTTGAACATGTATAATCGGTAGTCTAATAATTTTTTTAACTACCGATTGTATATGTTGCCCCAAATTCAAAATCGAAAATTATCAAAATTCCAACATTCTGAACATGTATAATCGGTAGTCTAATAATTTTCTTCACTACCGATGGTATATGTTGCCACAAATTCAAAAAAGAAAAAAATATTAAAATTCCAACATTTTGAACATGTATAATCGGTAGGCTAATTTTTTTTTAACTACCGATTGTATATGTTGCCCCAAATTCAAAAACGAAAAAATTATCAAAATTCCAACATTTTGAACATGTATAATCGGTAGGCTAATTTTTTTTTAACCACCGATTGTATATGTTGCCCCAAATTCAAAAACAAAAAAATTATCAAAATTCCAACATTTTGAACATGTATAATCGGTAGTTTAATAATTTTTTAAAACTACCGATTGTATATGTTGCCCCAAAATCAAAAACGAAAAAATTATCAAAATTTCAACATTTTGAACATGTATAATCGGTAGTCAAGTTTTTTTTAAGCTTCCGATTTATAGTGTAAAATGTGTCCAGAAACAGGCAGCTCCATCGTAAGTGTAATCGGTATATATTTATCTACCGATTGTATGAGTAGGTGTAATCGTTAGATTGTTATCTACCGATTATTGATGAACATGCTTAATCGGTAGGTGATGCAAACCACTTATCTACCGATTATAATGTAAAATTTCAACAAAATAACTTATTAAAAATAACTCTCTTGCAAATCAATTTATAATTCACAAAAAGAATATAAAATCCATTTAAATGTTAGAATATTAAACACCAGTAATGTTAAACACCAGAGACATATCGATAAAGTAAACAAGTTTCTTAGAAATCAACTTTGAAAATGATGTTTTCTGACAAAACAACCACAATCTAATTTCTAGATTTTATGGTTTTGGTACGAGGACGACGAGCACTAGGGGCTAAGAATCTTTCAGCGTCAGCGATATTGGCTTCAGCATCAGCACTCGATGAATCGCGAGATCTTTTACTGTGCTTTGCTGCTATTCTCTTAGGCTTATTCTCCCCAAACTTGCTAGCATATGCTTCATTATCAATGTTGTCAACGAGGTCTTTATGCTCTCTCATCTTCTCAATTGATAAAGGAACTCCCGCATTTATGCACCCAGCTATCTTCTTGGAGAAAAATGCAAACCTTTTTTTTTTTTTTTTTTTTTTTTTTTTTTTTTCCTGTTTTTAGGCAATAACAATCAAACGATTATTATCTAAAATATTGAGCCGTAATATTAAAATCAAAAGGAAATAACATTACGTACCATCTCTAACATTACATTCCAGCTCTAACATTATTATAAAAAAAGATCAGCTCTATTACGGTTATTGTGGTTCCCGGTGTCAACACAAAAATGTTCGTGAATACTCTCCAAATAACTCATACTCATTACACCATTTTGCCTACGTTCTTCTCCTCGCCTCGGATAGAATTGCACATAACACCTAAATAGCGATAAATCTTCCTCTACCGTGAACGGTTGAGCCGTTAATCTGTACGATGATTTCTTTGATGTTGGAGAGTTAAAATGTATTGGAGGTGCATAAATGAGAATAGGTCACCCTCCTTATATAGATTAGAGTCTTAACGATTTTTTTTTTCAAAAAAAAGAGCCATTGAGGCCTGGTGTAACAAGAGTGTACATAAAATATGTACACTAAGTTCTTACGAATATTAACAATCGGAAGTATTGGGATCACCATTATCTACTGATTTTAACAATCAATAATCTAACAAATATATTTACTACCGATTTAAATATAAAATGTGTCCAGAAACCAATCAGTTTCATCATCTTAATCGGTAGGCTAAGAATTTTTTAACTTACCGATTGTATATGTTGCCGTAAATTGAAAACCGAAAAAATTATCAAAATTTCAACATTTTAAACATGCATAATTGGTAGTCTAATAATTTCTTAAACTACCGATTATGTATGTTGTCCTAAATTGAAAATCGATTTTTTTTTCAAAATTCCAACATTTTGAACATTTATAATCGGTAGTCTAAGAATTTATTAACCTACCGACTTTATATGTTGCCCAAATTGAAAATCGAAAAAATTATCAAAATTCCAACATCTTAAACATGCATAATCGATATGCTAAGAATTTTTTAAACTACCGATTATGTGTGTTGCCCCCAATTGAAAATCGATTTTTTTTCAAATTTCCAACATTTTGAACATTTATAATCGGTAGTCTAAGAATTTATTAACCTACCGATTTTATATGTTGCCCCAAATTGAAAATCGAAAAAATAATCAAAATTCCAACATTTTGAACATTTATAATCGGTAGGATAAGAATTTTATAACCTACCGATTGTATATGTTGCCCCAAATTGAAAATCGAAAAAAATATTAAAATTCCAACATTTTGAACATTTATAATCGGTAGTATAAGAATTTTTTAAACTACCGATTAATAGTGTAAAATGTGTCCAGGAACAGGCAGTTCCATCGGTAAGTTTAATTGGTAGATATTTATCTACTGTTTGTATAACACTAACATAATAGTAGATTGTTATCTACCGATTGTTTATGAACATACTTAATCGGTAGGTGATGCGAAACACTTATCTACCGTTTATAATGTAAAATCTCAACAAAATAACTTGTTAAAAATAAATCTCTTGCAAATCAATTGATAACTCAAAAAAAGAACATAAAATCCTTTCAAATGTTAGAAAATTAAACACCAGTAATGTTAAACACCAGAGACATATCCATAGAGTAAACAACCACAATCTAATTTCTAGATTTTTTGGTTTTTGTACGAGGACGACGAGCACCAGGGGATAAAATCTTTCAGCATCAGCGGCATTGGCTTCACCCTCAGGGACATTTGCTTCATCATAAGCACTCGATGAACCGTGAGATCTTTTACTGTGCTTTGCTGCTAGCCTCTTAGGTTTATTCGCAGATTTCTCCCCAAACTTGCTAGCATAGGATTCATTATCAATGTTGTCAATGAAGTCTTTAAGCTCTCTCATCATCTTCTCAATTGATGGAGGCACTCCCGCATTTATGCACCCAGCTATCTTCTTTGAAGAAAAATTGCAAACCTTTTTTTTTTTTTTTTTTTTTTTCTGATTTTAGGCAATAACAATCAAACGATTATTATCTAAAATATTGAGTCGTAATACTAAAATCAAAAGGAAATAACATTACGTACCCGCCTTTCATAAACAGAGGGTCTTTTATGATGCAAGTATATTCGGACACCCTGGTGGTCTTTCCTTTATCTTCAAGGATCACATAAAGATGAGAATGCTGCCGGTACTATAACCATATAGCGTGGATCTACTTCATCACCTCGGTTGACAGGTCTCCCCTCGTTGATCATATATTGCATCCTGTTATTCCAATGTTCAACGGATGGGTTATCAGAGTAAACACTGTGATAAAGTCTTTATCACAAGTAGATTTCTCGACGTCCAATTTGAACCTGCCGCGCATGTGACTCATAGGTTCTTCTTGGACATAACCGAGTTGACGCATCACCCTAGAGGAATTGTACATGACATATCCAGCGGGATGCCACAAGGGTCCATAGTAAAACGACAACTCAGACCTTCCCGCTATATGACCACTAGCTCGGTCTTCCATGTATGGATCAAAGCGTACATCTTTGGACGCCATCGAGTCTAATTTCCTCCTCAAGGAAATCAACTCCTGCTCCTTAGACCTGGAATGGTTGTTGTCAAAGATGTATTTTGTTCCTCGGGGTGTTCCTTTCTCCCATACCGGATTCTCTTTGTCCAACTCTAGGGACGAGAAGTGGTCATAGATCCATGTCTAGTGTACATATCAAACCAAGTATGAGAAAATTGATTCTTAAAAAGAGAAAAAAATAAATAACAATCAAACCATCAATAGAGTTACCAAAATACCTGTAGTAGGCTCACGTTCCCGGCAATTTGGCTAGTTAATTCCCTCGATGCCTTTCTCAACTCATCCATCAAGAACGCATGACATGCGGTGCCCCACGAATAGTTACGAACTTTGTTGAGAGGATGCAAAAGTTGTAGAAGGTTGGCGTCGACCCGGTTGCCACTAGTATTGGGGAAAATGACACATCCCAAAACACAGAGAAGATATGCAGTGGCTGCAGCAGTCTCTGTATCTAGGTCATCATCTTCGTGTTCTTCGTGTTCTTCAACGATCTCTCTATTTCTTATTCTCTCGGCAAAATTTGGCCAGTTAGTATTATCAGGTTGACGGGTTGTTTGCTTTTTTCGAGCCATCTTTAGATTGTAATTAAGAAGATGAATGGTTTACGATTATACGATGAATTGGTTCACGATTAATCGGTTTACGATGAATTGGATTGTACCACCATCGATAGTTAGAAAACAAGAGAAGAAGAAGAGAAAAAGGTGAGAATCGGTAGAGAAGAAGAATGGTAAAGGTTTAGGTTTTTAATCTTTTATTAGTGAAAGGGTTAATGATATTTTTTTAATTACTGAGAGGATATATGGGTATTTTACATACCATTAGATTATCCTATAGCCACATATATTGGATGGGCTTAAAATAGTTACCCCAAATTAATTTTTGATAGCCCTCAAAAACACGATTACTTAAGTTCATTTTCTATGCCTTTCCGAAACATAATTACAGATTATTCCGTGTGTGGTAAATTATTTCATTTTATGGTTCACCTAAACTAATGGAAATTCCCTTGGACTTAATTACCAACTTAATGGAATTTATTTATCCAAAGTTGCTAATGATTTCTTAGAATGCACTCAATTCAAATCGGCAATGGAACCAAAGTCCGATTGTGGGAGGATAAAGGGTGTACCCAAGGGCCATTACATATGTTGCCTTTCCAAGCATTTTAGCAATTGACAGTAAGATTTATTCTTTAATTGGCTCCTAATGATCCTGGTCTTCATTGGAGGAAAAATCTTTAGAAGAAGATTATACGATCATGATATAGTTGAGTTAATGATAAGACTTACCAGTTACTTCTATACTTCAGATTTTGAGTTCAGTTGTTTTCTTTCCTGATGAGGATGATGGATTAGTTTGGGTGGGAAACAAAAGTGGAGTATTCTCGGTCAAATCATTGGCCTCACAAAGTGGACTTCTTTTGTTAGCAATTGATGCAATGCAGACTTAATTCCTACAATCGATAATCTTCAGAAGAGGAATTGCGTTGTTGCTCCTGCATCCAACTTATGTACCCTGTGTAATCTAGTTCCAGAATGGGGAGTTCATCTGTTCTGGAAATGCATTTTCTCTCAACAGTTATAGATTTAATTTCTTTTGCACGCAAGTTGATATGCATGCAGTTGCCAACCTTCGGTAACTTACTTGACCTGTTCAAGTGATGGTCTGGCAACGATGGTTCTTCTATCGGCAAAGCCGTGTGGAAGTGCATACATGAGAATATTTATTGGAAACATTTGGATTGAAAGGAAAATGCTCGTTGCTTTAAATGGTAAGAAGAGATCAGTGGAGGCTATTATAACTGATGCGAAAGTCAGTTCTTTTCATTGAGCTTCTGCCAATACCAATACGTCTAACTATTATCTCCAGGATGTAATCGTTAACTGGAAAAATTTGCTCTTCGACGCTCAGTGGTCTATAGGTTTTTTGAGTTTTTCTCTGCTTGGTGGTTAGCCTTGTGTTGTCTTGTATTTTACCTATCTTTCTAATACTCCCTCCGTCTCGGTCTTTTTTTAAATAAAAATGAAAAAGTGAAAGTATGATTTTTTCTGGTACGGAGATAGCATAATTTTATTTATCAAACAAAAAAAAAATACAAGGTTTCACGTTTGTGCCTAAACAACTAGCCCACTAGTCCACTACTATTCAGTGTTCGGCACGATTACTTACTAATGACGCGTTTCTCCGGTTTTGGAAGAACTCATCTTAATTAGTTGCCAATTATTTCTAGTGTCACTTGCTAAATTAAATACAACAAAAAGAATTGGTAGGAAATTCAGATAGCAGATGTTAGACCTTGGGATCAAAATTCACCCTAACTTCTCTAAGTGTTGTTGAATCTTGAACTCAAATTCTTAATTAAGACCAACGGATATACTGTACTTGCATTTTTATAATCTCGGGTCACGCAGAATCAGCCCCAAGACTTCGTGCCCAACATGACTTCGCAGTTTGCACCCCCACCATGTCACATTTAATGAAAAACATAGCAAATTTTTTTCCTCGCCTCATGCATTTTCTTTTGATGAATTATCTGAAATGTGTAATCCCATGAATACTAATTCCCTCCTATAATTAAAAATTATCCATATGTAGTATAAGAATTAGTAATAATGAAAGTGGAAATCTTCAAAGAAAGAAATGGATCAAAAGACTCGAACCTCAAACATGTCTAAAAAATTCTATGTAGTTGTTGACATGAATGAAGAACATTAAATTTGCTAGCAGATAACAAACTACTACATAAAAGCCAATCCTGGCACCTTGAAAACAAACATCCCCAATAACTTCAATTCTCTACAGAGTTGAAGTTATTAATCTGTTCCAAAACACACAAATTTTACACCTATAATTGAGGGTTGATTGGGAACATATGGAAGGAAACATGAAGGCGATTTTCTTAGCTCTAGTTATATCTGTAATTGTTGCATTTGATCATAGCAGTCTTCAAGTTAATGGTCAAGCTCTTGCGAAGAGTATGGTCATAACATGGGGTAAAGATCGTGCTTCAATTAATGGTGACAATCTTGAACTTGTACTTCGTGATAAACAATCAGGTTCCGCAGCAAAGACTAAGGCAGCATTTCTATTTGGAAGTATTGAGATGCAAATTAAATTAGTACCCGGAAATTCTGCCGGTGTCGTTACAACTTTTTATGTAAGTACAGTTATGCAGAATACTTAACATGTAAATGTTATTTGATCATATGTAGACATCACTTTTACATGTCAAGTCTCAAAGATATAATGTCGTATGTACGTCTGAATGCATGCAGATGTCATCTACTGGTTCAAAGCATGACGAAATAGACTTCGAGTTCCTGGGGAATGTAACAGGACAACCTTACACAATCCACACAAACGTCTATGCTCAAGGAAAGGGAGACAGGGAAGAACAATTTGTTCCATGGTATGATCCAACTGCTGATTTCCACAACTATACCATCCATTGGAACCCATCAGAGATTGTGTAAGTACACATATGATCAATTATGTTGTTCATTTTTCAATCATCTGTATATAAAGATTTGATGCAAGGACTAACCAAATTAAAACCTAGCTAGCTTGGAGTTTTAGACATGTCTATATGGGTTGAACTGTGGTCTTAATAACAACTTTTTGATACTTCTCGCATCTCAGGTGGTTCGTAGATAGAATACCAATCCGGGTCTACAGAAACTACGAAAGCCAAGGAGTTCCATACCCAAATAAACAAGGAATGGGAGTTTATACTAGTTTATGGAATGCTGATGACTGGGCAACAAGAGGGGGACGTGACAAGACCGACTGGACACACGCTCCATTCACAGCTCACTATCGCAGGTTCAGGGCTAGGGCTTGCAAATGGAACGGAACACCCAGTATTACTCAATGTGCCCTTAAGTCTAACTGGTATACATCTCCGGTTTACAGCCAACTAACACCTGCTCAAAAAGGTCAAATGGAGGGGATTCAAAACAAAAATAGGATCTATGCTTACTGCAAAGATACTAACAGATTCAAGGGATTTATGCCAAAAGAGTGTTCATTACCCCAATTCTAGTTCATTTTCATGAACAAAATGCCACATTATATGAAACCGTGAGTGGTCCAAATGATTTGGACAAATTTATGTTTTATGTTTTCTTATATGCAAGTGTTGTAAGAGATGATGGTACTAAAGCCCTCAAATGGGTTCCGTGTTGTTTTCTTTTATTTTTGTTTGTTCACACTTTTGTGTATTTGGTTATGGATTGCTTACATATGTAGTATGTTGACGTCTTGTTTTCCCATTGAATCTTGAAACTAACAGATATGTCATCAAACTAGTACACAATGCAAGGTTTTCATGGTTTTCATCCTTATAAGCTGTGTTGGCTCATCATTGTAGCAGCAACACGAGCTTAATGTTAATCACATACTGTGTTATTCTAAGGATTATGGCGTAGTAAAGTAAAGTAATTGTACCATCAAATCAATTTACTAACAATCTAGTGGAGTAGTTTGAGAGAAATTGTGCGTTCTTACGATGCTGATCAAGTCACTTGACACTTTGGAAGATTAATTTTCCGTCCCATAAAACTGTTACAAGTTGTGTGGCGTTAAAATCCCGATCGATTGTGATGGCAATAAACATAGGAGATCCATGTTCACTCATTAGGATTCAGCCCTCACCAAGAAAACTTGACCACCACCATCACCGTCACCACCACCACTTGACAAAATCAAACCTAATATATGGTGTTTTAATATACAAATCACATTTCGTTTTCAAACACTGCATGGTAGAGAAGACTAAAGAGTATCGAAATCGTTTCAACATTCTTGTTGTTATGGATAATATTTGTATACAGTAGTCTATAATGACTCGGCTATGATTGGGGCAATTTTTCATCCACGTAGGAAACACATTCAAGTCTTATTGGAGACTAAAAAGTCTTATTGGAGACTAAAAGCGCCTTCTCATGACCAAAGAGCCAAAGGCCGTCTATATAATATCTGCCCTTTTATCTTTTTCCTTCCATGTAAGCTTTATTGATTAGTTAATCCCCACCCTCACTTGCCACTTCACTCTATCTATCCTTGTACCGAACCCTTTATATGTTTATTTATATCTGTCCCTGTTTATTCGACCACTAAATATAAAAATAATGAAACAAATTAGTAGGGTGAGATTTTTTCATATCCTGTATATGGTGTTGATAAGATTTCAAAACAGGGGTTGGATTGCCTTTAAAAAAGGGACACCCGACACTGTTCTCGTTTAAAGTCTACTCCCATTTGGACTCAATTTTGAACTCCCCACCCGTAGCTGTTAAACAATATGGCTTTTAATGCTTCAAAAATAAATAAATAAAGGCTTCTTGTAAATTCAAGTTGCAGCTAAAAAGTGGTAAATTTGCAAAAGATTAGGGACACCTTAGCACGACCTTTGAAAAAGAAATACAATAATGGAGGACCATGATATCTAACATTATGTTTGTTTAGTTCTGACTCAGTATCGATTTGGTATGAATTAAATATTAAATCGTTTGTTCTTTTATTTTTTTGATATCTATCTTAATTTGTTTCTGTTTATACATCTGATTCAGAGCTATTGAGTCATGTATCATTTTGTACCTGAATCGTTGGACACATATTTAATTAAAATAAAAAAATATTCTATAATTCTAATATAATATATTATTGTATTGTTTTTGAGTTAGATTCAGATATAATAAGTTACATTCAGATAAGTCAGATCTAGACGAGCCAGTTGTGTCAAAAAAACAAACAAACAAATCGTAAGATTAGCGGATTCGAGGATTAGATAAGCAGTCTTTGTGCGAGTTTATATTAAGTTACTTTATTATCTACATTATTTAAGTGTAAACTATTAGTAATGTTTCATCCTTTCTAAGGCCAAACACTATGGTGAGGTCTATGGCTTGGCTATAGCTTTAATGTAGCCAAAGACAAGTACTATGAGGCATGGCTTGGCTATAATGTGGCTCAAAGCTTTGGCTTGGCTATAGTTGGGATCAGATGTGATCCTAATTATAGTCAGGGCATAGTGACGGATACCAGGTATCTGTTAGAAAAAAACACTTTACGGATATTGAGTATCCGTCCTAGTAATAAAACCAAATTTGATTTTTTACCTATATTAACCCCAAATATTTATTTTTTAACTATTTTATTTACTCTAGAAAAATTTCCTTTTTTTTTTCCATAATATGTCTCTTTTAACTACTCCCTCCGTCCGGGAATATGTGACCTAGTTTAAGTTTTAAACAATTCTTAAGGGAAGGAGGAGAGGGGAATATTTTTAAGTATTTTTTATAATTATACCCTTATGGATAATAATTAAAAAAATTTGGATTTGATTTATCTCTCAAAATATACGACGGATTTTCGTAAACTTTATAACATTGAAAAATATTTTAAAACACCTACGTAACGAATATAAACATGGCTATTATATTATACATATTTCTTATATTAAAAATAGTCAATTAAAAGGGTAGTTTTAGAAATATATCCTTGTTTGATGATATAGGTCATTTAATAGCGGACAAAATTTAAAGATAAATAGGTCACCTATTCCATGACGGAGGGAGTATTTTATTTATTCCAAAAAAAAATCATATTATTTCTCTAATTTTTATCTTAATTAGTCGGCTTTTTACATATATTAACTCCTAATAGTTCTCTTTAAACTATTTTATTTACTCTAACTTATTTTTTTCTTAATATTTTTTCAATATATTTCTTTTTTAACTATTTTATTACTTAAATTTCTTTTTTTCCTATTATTTCTCTAATATATTTTTTTATTAGCTTTTAATCTATAAAAAATAAAAAAGAATAATAATAAAAGATTTGGACGGATACCTAGTATTCGTCTATAACTATTTAGACTACGTATCCGTCTCAATAAACCAAACCATAGATTTTTACCATAGTAAAGTTTTTAGCTCCTTTTATTTGACTATAATCAAATTATAGCAAACGAAAAGACCCCACCATAATGCTTGACGTAAGAGATCAATGTTCCCCTTTTGTGTCGACAAAAACAAACAACTAGAAATGTTTATAAACATCTTTCAATTCAAAGGATAAAACGTTTGATTTCTGTGAAAAAACACTTCTTCCCTTCAAAGGACAACCGCCACCTCCATCCCATGTTCTCAACTAACACAAACAAAAACAGAGTGTCCACTATAAATATAAATAAACAAAATACACGTATAATATATTATCATATTTTAATCAACCAAAGCAAAAAAAAAAAAAAAGTGGAAGGAAATATACTTTGGTCTCCTTGGCTATAAATACATGTTGTAGTGGAGAGTCTGGAGACAGAAACAAGCATTCTATTCAAATTCAAACAGCAACAAGAAAATAAGACCCTCTAATTTTCTCATCTCTTCTTCGTATCATTTTCCATTAAATGGAACCAACAACCATGAAAAAGCAAACTAAAACAATCTCTATGTCTACATTAATTGGATTGGATCAGATTTCAACAAAATCTGATCAAATCTCATACGAAGATGTTAAAATTCTTACTTCTAATGGACTTAGAATCTTTGCTAACTCAATTTTATTGGTAATTCTTCAACTCTAGTTCCTTCATTTTTGCACTTACACTAATTTTTTTTAATTGAATTCAGATAAGCAATGCAAGTTAAACAAATTTCTAATTCATTTTTGCAGGGTTCAAGTTCTAAAGTATTGGAGAAAATCTTGGATCAGCCTAGTAAACATCATAATTCCGTGAGAGTGATTCCGATTCTTGGAGTTCCATGTGATGCTGTAATCGCTTTCATTCAGTTTCTTTATTCATCAAGATGCACAGAAAACGAAATTGATAGATACGGAATACATTTACTAGCTTTATCACATGTTTTCGATGTACAAAAACTGAAACAGAGATGTACAAAAGGATTATCAACAAGATTAATGGTGGGAAATGTTGTTGATGCTCTTCAACTTGCTAGATTATGTGATGCACCTGATCTTTATTTGAAATGTATGAGATTATTATCAAAGGAATTCAAAGCTGTTAAGAGAACTGAAGGTTGGAAATTCTTAAAAGCTAATGATGCTGTTCTTGAACTCGAAATCTTACAATTTCTTGATGAAATTGAATCGGTAAGTCTTTTAGAATTTTAATTTTCGATAATTAAATAATTTAATGATGACGAGTTTCCAGCTCCCGTCGTTGGCATAGTCACCTAGTGATTTAATCATTGTAGTACAGTGGTATTAGCATTTTTTTTTAAAGCATAATATATCAGCTTTTTAGATCTTCTGCGAGTCAATATTCTTTTTATTATTTGTAATTCTAATTTTGAAATTTTAATAAATTTACAGAGAAATAAAAAGAGGAGTAGAAGCAAAGAAGAACAAGGTATATATTTAGAGCTAAGTGAAGCAATGGAATGTCTAAAACATATTTGTACAGAAGGTTGTACAAACGTTGGACCGTATGATAGGGAGCCACCAACCAAGAAAACTGGACCATGTGAAAGTTTTTCTACTTGCCAAGGTCTACAAGGTTTGATTAAACATTTTGCAATGTGTAAGAAGAGAATGAACGGTGGATGTTGTAGGTGTAAGAGGATGGGGCAACTTCTTAAACTTCATGCTTCTATTTGTGATCAAGATGATGACCATTGTTGCAAAGTCCCTTTGTGTAGACAATTCAAGTTGAAGAATCAACTAGAAAGAAAAGCAGATGACGGAAAATGGAGACTACTAGTAAAAAAAGTGGTATGTGCAAAAACTGTATCCCTCCTTGTCTTCACCAAAAATGATGATGTTGAGAAGGAAAGAAGAAAACAGGCCACAAAGGTGACGGTGGTAACAAATTTTTTGTAATGGGGGATATTTTTATTGAGAGATTCCGGTTAGTGTTGTAGGGAATTAGTAGTATTATAATGTCTCGAGGGAAGTAAATAGTAGTCGAGCTATCTTTTTTCTTTGTAGCAAGCTGGCTGAAATCCGAAGTGCAAAACGGAGAGGAAATATGTAGTACAACTGTACAAGGGGTATGACAAACGGCACAAACGGAGGGTTGTGCTACACTTCCCCCAATCCATTGTGTCAGGTTAATTTATCATGTCTCTTAGTTTCAAGGCAGCCTACATTGTACATTTCCTGTATGTGAAGTCAATTTGGACCCAACTAACTACCGATCACAGGAATTCAGGTGTTTTATCCCCTTAAAAATTCGGTTTATCTTATTTTGTTAATTAAAATCTCATTGAGATGGTGTTTTAAAAATAGCTAATATCG
>JAJJMC010015296.1:7986891-8010811 GCA_023531435.1 Papaver californicum | reverse complement strand
AAATTGGAAAATGGTGGAATCTTAGCCTCAGTTTTTTCTCAATCTTGCTATTAATTTTATTTGAGTTTTGCTATTTTTAATCTTAGAAACTAGGTTTAAATCCAAATCTTCACAAGTCTTGAACAAACTTTTCTTACCACTATCGAAAAACATCAATTTTATGCGCCGCCGACGCGGACTTGTTTTTAGATTTGTTTTTAGGTTAGTTAGTTTAGTTAGATTTTTATTTTTATTTGTTCTATTTTACGTTTTAGGGTATTTTTCTTTGTATTACAGGTTTTGGATCAAAAAGAAATTGGAGCCAAAGATTATATTGATTGATTAAAGACTTGGAGTCGAAGATAAATCGAAAAGAATAGAAAAAGAAGACAAATTTTTTAATTTATTTTAGTTAATTTTTTTAGGGTTTTTATTTTTCTTCTTAGAAAATTGTATTAGGAAATTCTTATTATTTTTGTAATTATTTTAGGTATTTTTCTGTTTTTTCTTATTTTTGGACTTTGGACTTTGGATCTTTGAACTTTATTATTATTTTTAAACCCTACGGAAGGGTATTTAAATATAAACTGCAACAGGGAAGGACGACAATTATGATATTGTCTCGGCCCCTCGGGTTCGTACACTGACATAGGAGTCGGTGGCCTGAGTTGACTATAACCGATTCATCCCCCGTCTGGTACGTGAGGTAAGACTCGATCAACCCACGAATCCCTTGCAAGTGGGTTTACTGTATTCCTTCGTATGCATATATGTTGAGGAACTGAATACTGATTTATTTTCTAGTAAAGGGTAAGAACTGGTCATATAAGATAAGGACTCGGAATTCATCACTGTTTCCTTCTTGACCGCCTTAGGAACACGTTACATAACGCGAACTTAATCCTTTAAATTTGACTAGAAAGAAGACCGATAGGGTATCGATCTTATTGGATAGTCATTCAAAAGGACTGTATTGGTTACTCTGTTAGCCTAACTTAAAGTTCAGGAAGATTATTTTAAGTTGATTCGAGCCTCCTTGTAACCCAAGGAAATATTGCCAAAGAGGCATGGTTATCAAAGCTCCTTAAATCTTATCCTGTTTCTATTCGACTTAATCTAGTTCGGATCGTTCTGAGAGATTCGTTAAAACTGTAACTAGTTGCCTTTTGGAAGATTAAAAACTGATCTAGAAATAATCTAAGTGGATCCATCATGTTTTTTGTTTGCTAGATTCAGTAGGTTTGATTTGGTTAAGTCGGCCTTGTTTGTGTTTGTTTAGAATTCCTTTCCAATTAGGAGTTATTTAATTGCATGTCCAGGCCGCCTAAAGCATTGAGTGAGTGTGCTTTGAGAAGAGATTATATTGGTCATTTGATCAGTGACGAGAATAAAAACTCTGTTTTTGAAATTGAGAATTTAGGAAACCCTTCTTTTGAGAGCCCTATTTTTGGAAACTTTAATTTTGAGAATTTATCTCTTAGGGGGAAGTTATTCCTAGTTTCCAGATGTGCCAGAAATGGCAACTTTAAAAGATTTGTTGAATCCTACTAGGACTTCTCGTCCATCATGTATCAAGTTAGCTGAAACTCAATAAAACTATGAGTTAAAACCTGGGACCATACAAATGTTCCCAATCTTCTTAGGAAAAGAGAATGAAAACCCCTACTTTCACATTAGGGAATTTGAAGAAATATGTAGTACCCTAAGATTTCACAACATGTCTTATGAATCTTTGAAACTTAGGTTGTATCCTTTTTCCATGAGAAAAAATGCCAAATCTTATTTATATAGTTTTCCATCTGAATCCATTGAAACATATGAACAACTTACCGCTGCCTTTTTATCAAAAAAATTCCCTTGGCACAAACATCATCTATTAGGCACGAGATTTCCACATTTTTACAGCAAGAGGGAGAATCTTTGTTTAGGTATTTAGAAAGTTTCAATGATTTATTGATACAATGTCCCCATCACGGTTTAGAAAAGGTTAGACTAGTCAGATCCTTTATGAAGGGCTCGATTATCCAACGACTACCATGGTCGAGTCATTGTGTACATGGAGTTTTGATAGTCAAACTGTTGATGAGGCAATGACATTTTTGAATGAATTACCGAAAAGACCCAACAACGGGAATGCAGTAAGGAATCCCAGAGAAAAATTTTACTGAGTAGAGGTAATATCAATAGGGTAGATGGAATTCTTGAAGCAGATGAAAAATTGCAGTTATAGAAAAAAGGTTAGAAGCCTAGAATTGAGTCAATCTAGTTGTGGAATAGAGACAAAGTCATGTTGGGAAAGACATACTGTTGAAGAGCGTCCATTTTCTTTACAATAACACTAGATATAATAACCGTCAGAAGTTTGACCCATATTCAGAAACCTATAACCCTGGTTGGAGAAACCATCCAAACCTTTCTTGGTCTAAGGGACAAAATCAAGGTCAGTCTAGTAACCCTCAGGTTCACCCAGGTTTTGGTTATACTAAGAATCCTTCTGGACAAGCACAATTTCAGAATCCATTAGAAATGACGGTCATGAGTTTAACAGATTTTGTCGCCTCATTAACTCAGAACACTAAAGATTTTCAGCAGTTTGTCAATCAAAGTTTACGAGAAAATCAAAAGATTATTCAGGCTAACAGTCAGGCTATTTCCAATTTAGAAAACCAGGTTGGTCAAATCGCTGAGTCTTTGAGAGAAAGAGAAAAAGGTAAGTTCCCTAGTCAACCACAACCCAACCCTGGAGGAGTTCATGAGTTATCTTCTGGTGAGAAATCATCAAATCATGTGAATTCAATTAAAACCCTTAGGAGTGGTAGAGTGGTAGACAATAAGGTAACCTTGCCCGATAGTGAACATGCTGTAGTTCACCCTTCTGAGCCTGTAGTTGAAGAGACTGATAAAGTCTCTAAAGAGTCCAATTTGGTTCCCATTGAGCCCGATTTTGTGCCCAAAGCCCCATTCCACAACTTCTAGTACCAACTAGGAAGGAATCCAAATTTAATGATATATTTAGGGTTGTACAACGGGCGGGCGGGTCGGTTTTAGGGTAAAACCAACTACCAACCCGTCCACAGGCGAGTTTTGATAATCAAAACCGTATACCAACCCGTTCTCAGGCGGGTCGGGTCGGTTTTAATCCGCGGCGGGTCGGGCGGGTTCGGTTTTTGAGCGGGTTAACCCGTGCAGACAACAAAAAATAACAAAACAACCACTAAAAAAAGAAAAAAAAACATGAAAAAAAGAAGAAAAAAAATAGTCTTATACAATTAAGACGACAACAACAAAAACAAACAATATTACCATGAGTAACTCTCATACAATGAAGTTCAAACTGACATTAAAAAAACACATACAAAGTCACTTAAGTTAAAATGAAATTCAAAACAGATAAGATCAAAGTTCAAAGATGCACTCCCGGATATGTATGATTGAGTCACTTAAATCCCCCTCCCTTTATCAATCATAGCTCAAGGATCAAAGATCTCTGTCATGGGACCCAACAAACAGGCAAACAATGTCAGCTACAAATTATAAAACCGAAAAAAAAAACATGTAATTTCTTTAAAGCTGTATGTACTTTTCATTCATCACCAAAACCACCAACTATGCTCTGTTTTGGTACTGTTCTTCAAGTAATAACAGTAGTAGTAGCAGTAGTTTCACTAAATCAAATGTATTATTATAACCCAGGTTTCATTTAAACTTTCTTTTCTAGTTTTCCTCTTAAAGTAGAGATTTTCAATGTTTTTGAACCTTTTGATGGTTCTTTATGCAGCCAGGTCAAATTGGGAACCTTAAACAGACAGAGCAAGAACAAAGAGATAATGGGTGTGGTTCTACAAATCCAATCCCAGTATCAGGTTTAGGGACTACTAATTCTCAAACATGTATCCTCCTCTCCTACATTCTAATTATCCTCCAAGACAAGAATCTCTGTCTACAAAAAGTTTTCCACTTAGGTATATCCATAAGAAAATATGTATAGTGACCAACATAAGCAACAGTCTTAATCACTGAAAATTACAAAACATGAATATGAACAATAAACAAAATTGCTTGAGAAATGCAACTGTCAAAACTCAAAAGTATCAAGTACTGTAAATCAAATCCCTAAACAGTAAACCAAAACCTGTACTAAACAATCAATACTATCACTGTTGAATTACAATATGTCAATATTATTTTAGGTTAACCGTTAACAATTGTATACTTATTCCAATCAGTACATAGTGAAAATATGAAAACAACACTAGAAGTAGAAGCATATGGTGAATTGGTGATACTTATTGTTGTTTCTACATCATTGCCTATTAGGGGTAGTTGCCAAGATCAACTTGCTTTGAAATTTCTACAGCATAAACTTCACTAAAATGGGTTATTCATATCCAAAATTCAGGTCATTCCAACCAGTAGAACTTCTACTTTCGTGGGTTTCTATCACTGCCCAGATATCTGAATTCTGAAGCAGTCACCTGAACCTAGTTGTTTCTATTACATATCCATCTCCGATCATACTGAAAACTTGGCATAGGTTTTATCATACTGTAATGTATAACATATCTAAAAATTAAGGAGATCTAACGGTTCTTTTTCAAACGATGGTACAAACAGTAGTCAAGGTTTTAGGTGTCAGAAAACCCTTCTTCACCTGAAAACCCTAAATTCATATGAACCCTAGGCCTAGCTTATCAAATTATACAATTTCAATTGATAACTCTACAATTGTTGCAAATCAAAACTAACCCATACAAGCATTTTAAATAAATTAGCCATTACTAACAGATTTGGGGGAAAGCCCCATTTTCAAATGAAGTACCCTAGCTCTAGTATTTTAAACCTCAATTTACTATGCTTACAACAAATTAAATTCAAGAATGCCATTGTAACGAAATACCTGATTAAGACATGCATCATGTGTGGTATTACAAACCCATAAATTGATATGAATCTGAATGTTCAGTTGAGAAGGAAAATGGTTACTTCAATTGGCTTCAAAATTGAAGAACATGAAGAAGAATTCCTTTAATCCGTTTGTAAAGCCAACATAAACGGCATCAGTAACTTGATATAACTATGTATTCACCGATTTTACTGATTTTCAATTATGTTTCCCTTAAAATTCAAGGAGGGGAAATCACCAGAGAAAATAAAGGAAAGGAAAGAAAAATGGAAGAAGAAGAAGGATAATAGTCTCTTTGTTTCCTTGTTTGTAAAGCCTACTTCATTACCTGGATGATGAGGATGTCCGATGGCATGGAACAGAGGAAGGCGGAGCAGAGTTGAGAAGATCTGAAGAAGTGAAGAAGAAGAACGATGAACGAAGTAGGCTTGCTGCTGTTGCCTGTTAGAGATTAGGTTTCATTAGTTTTTATGATTAATGGACGATCAAGATTAAGCTTATCAAATCTCATCAACGGTGGACATTAAACGGTTTAAACGGGCGGGGTCGGGCGGGTTCTACACTAAACCCGTAAACCGACCCGTAGTGATCGGATTTTGAGTTTTCAAAACCGTATACCAACCCGTAGCGGTCGGTTTCGGTTTTAAAACCCGCGGTTTTAGCGGTTTCGGGCGGGTGCGGTTTTTCGGGTCGGTTCCTGTGCAGCCCTAGATATATTGGAGATTTTTAAGAAAGTCAACATCAATCTTCCTTTATTAGATGCAATTAGGCAGATTACTACTTATGCCAAGTTCCTTAAGGATCTTTGTACACGAAAGCGAAAGCTTAGTGTACAGAAAAAAAGCCTTTATAGCTAGTCATGTAAGTTCAATTATCCAGAACAACACAACTCCTAAGTTCAAAGACCCAGGTTCCCCTACCATTTCTTGCACAATAGATAACTACTGTGTAGAGAAAGCGTTACTTGACTTAGGAGCTAGTGTGAACTTTCTTCCGTACCATATGTACCTCCATCTACGAATTGGTGACATAAAACCTACCCAGATAACACTTCAGTTAGCTGCTAGTTCTGTGAAAATTCCTCGTGGTATTGTCGAAGATGTTCTTATTGAGGTCGATAGGTTTATCTATCCCGTGGATTTTTTAATCCTAGAGATACCCATCCTGTTCCTGACCCAGAAAACCAGATACCTGTCATATTAGGTCGCTCGTTTTTAGCTACATCTAATATGATCATTGACTGTCGAAATGCTATTATGAATTTATCTTTTGGTAATATGATTATTGAGATGAATATTTTCAATATTAGTAAGAAACCCCCTGAGATAGATAACACATGCATTGAAGAGGTGAACATGATATGAACATTAGTTCATGAGTCATTATCAAACATCTTATCTGAAGATACATTAGAGAGTTGTTAACCCATTTTGGATTAGATTTCGATGATGTTAGCACCATTGATCAAGTGAATGCTCTGTTAAACTCTACCCATGTGTTAGATACTAATAGATAGAAATCTAAGTTCGAACCACTACCAGTTTCTAATTCTACCTTAATTCCTTCTTTAGAAGAGCCTCCTAAATTGGACCTCAAACCATTGTCAGATACTCTGAAATATGTGTTTTTAGGCCAATCTGAGACTTTGCCTGTAATTGTAGCATCCGACTTGGATATTGATCAGGAAAGTAGGCTAGTGACCGTACTTCAAGACAACGAGGAAGTTGTAGGGTGGACCTTGAGACATTAAGGGTATAAGTCCTACTGTTTGTATGCATCAGATTCATTTAGAGGACGACACTAAACCTTCTAGGGAGATGCAACGTCGACTGAACCCTAACATGAAAGAAGTAGTTCGAACTGAGGTGCTTAAGTTGTTAGATGCGGGTATTATCTACCCCATTTCAGACAGTAAGTAGGTCAGCCCCGTTCAGGTTGTTCCCAAGAAATCAGGTATCACTATAATCCATAATGAAAACGTTGAGTTAATCCCAACCCGAGTGACCACGGGGTGGCGTGTTTGTATTGAATATAGAAAATTGAACAAGGTAACAAGGAAGGACCACTTTCCCCTTCCTTTTGTTGATCAAATGATTGAGCGATTATCTGGACATAGTCATTATTGCTTGTTAGATGGCTACTTTGGTTATAATCAGATTGTTATTGCCCCAGAAGACCAGGAGAAAACTACTTTTACATGTCCCTTTGGTACCTTTACGTATAGACGCATGCCTTTCGGGTTGTGTAATGCACCCGCTACTTTTCAGCGCTGCATGATGAGTATATTTTCTAACATGGTAGAATGGTTTTTAGAGGTCTTTATGGATGATTTTTCAGTATTTGGTTCATCTTTTGATGAGTGCTTGCATCATTTGACATTAGTGTTGACTAGATGTAAGGAAAAAAATTTAGTGCTTAATTGGGAGAAATGTCATTTCATGGTTCGATCAGGAATTGTTTTACGGCACATTGTGTCTTCTAAGGGTATAGAGATTGACAAAGCCAAAGTTGACCTTATTAAGAATTTAAAGGTTCCAAAAACCGTAAGAGATATTAGGTCATTCTTAGGGCATGCAGGTTTTTATCGTCGATTCATTAAGGATTTTAGCTTGATTACTAGACCTCTTTGCAACTTGCTTGCAAAAGATGTTAACTTTGTCTTTGATGATGCTTGTTTAGAGGTTTTTGAGAAGCTTAAGACTTTACTCACTACCGCCCCAGTAGTCCAGGCACCTAACTGGAACCTTCCCTTTGAAATCATGTGTGATGCTTCATATTATGCTATTGGTGTTTTGCTAGGTCAATGAGAAAACAAATTACTTCATGTGATTTACTATGCTAGTAAAACTCTGAATGATGCCCAACTGAACTACACCACCACAGAAAAGGAATTGTTAGACAATGGTTTTGCCTTAGACAAGTTTAGATCCTATCTCTTAGGTTCTAAGGTCATAGTCTTTATTGATCAGGCTGCTTTGAAGTAACTTTTTTCCAAGAAGGATACTAAACCTAGATTGATTAGATGGATCCTTTTGTTACAAGAATTTTCTTTATAAATTAGATACAAAAAGGGTGAAGAAAATATAGTAGCGGACCACTTGTCTAGGCTTGTTTTTGATTCCCCTGATGATTCCCCTCTTGTGAGGGATAGTTTTCCTGATGAACAACATTTCCTTGTTTCCTGATTACCTTGGTATGCGAATGTAGTGAATTATCTTGTTATTGGTCGAATTCCCCAACATTGGAGTAAACAAGATCCTTCTAGGTTTTTATCCGAGGTTAAGCATTTCTTTTGGGACGATCCTTGTTTGTTTAAGTATTGTCTAGACCAGATTATTAGAAGATGTATACCTGAGAATGACCAGTCCAGTATTATTTCCTTTTGTCATGATCATGCTTGTGGGGGTCATTTTATTACTAAGAAAACCGATGCTAAGATATTGCAGTGTGGATTCTACTGGCATTTGTTGTTTAAAGACACCCACCATTACTGTGTTACCTGCGAGCGTTTCCAGAAGTTAGGAACCATTTCCCATAGAAATATGATGCCTTTGAACCCTATTCTAGTTATTAAGGTCTTTGACGTGTGGGGCATTGATTTTATGGGTCCTTTTTCTAATTCTTTTGATTATTTTTACATCCTTGTCGTTGTAGACTATGTGTCTAAGTGGGTTGAGAAGGTTTCGTGTAGAACAAATGACCACAAGGTTGTGGTCTAGTTTTTGAATGATAACATATTTGCACATTTTCGTACACCGCGGGCTATAACTAGTGATGGAGGGTCACACTTTTGTAATCGACCATTTAGGATTTTGATGAAGAAATATGGTATTACCCACAAAGTAGTTACCCCATACCAACCACAGACTAGTGGTCAAATAGAGGTTTCCAACAGGGAGATAATACATATTTTAGAGAAAAAAGTTAATCCTAATCGGAAAGACTGGTCATTGAGGCTTACTGATGCCTTATGGGCTTACCGTACTGCGTTTAAGACCCATATTGGAATATCACCTTATCGTCTAGTTTTTGGCAAGGAATGTCACCTTCCCGTCGAGATAGAGCATAGAGCATATTGGTTTGTAAAGCAACTTAATTTATTGCTTGACAAGGCAGGAGCTTACAGGAAGCTCCAGCTTAATGAGTTGGATGAGATTCGTAGAGACGCATACAATAGTACTAAGGAGTATAAGAAAAAAAATGAACCTTTTGCATGATAGAAATATTTTAAGAAAGTCATTTTCTCTAGGTCAAAAAGTTCTTCTGTATGATACCCGTTTGCATCTATTCCCCGGGAAGTTACGCTCTCGGTGGACGGGTCCTTTTATAATTTGTACTATTTTTCCTCATGGTGCTATTGAGATTGAAACACTGGATGGTAGTAGTACTTCAAAGGTTAACGGTCAGAGATTGAAACCCTTTTTAGAGCCTTTTCCTGCAAGTGATGTTGAGGAGGTCCCTCTGGAGGACCCTGCTTACCTTGATTAACCATCAAGGATGTTGTTGTACATTAGTATGTTTTAGTAGGTTTTTGTTTTATTTTCTGTCTTTATCTCCAAAGAAGGATTGTTACGCTTCACCCAGGTACTATCTTTCTGACTTACCTCTTTCCTCTAGTTACCTATATTTTTGGTATTGTGCTTTAATTTGAAACATTAAGGACAATGTAGGTTTAAATTTGGGGGTGGGGAGAAACTTTTAGTGAAATGTGAAACTCCAAAGTCTAGAAACTTGTGAACAATTCAGGATGACACTAACCATTCTAGGTAGATGAAAACTTAGCTCTTTTTATATAGGAAATTGTATGCCCGGCTAAATGGTCTATTTATAAAAGGATGCCTAGCTCAGGTGTTAGAAATAACATGATAGTTGTCACCATATCTCGGAATCTATCTTGACCATATCACCTTCTGTTTTTATTTTTTCAGTTTTTGTGTTTCTCTAATTGATTTGGTGGGGCACCAGTATCGAATTGTTATCACCACCAGGATGAAATAGAGTGATTGAGATCAAGCTCCATTATTGTATTATTTAGACCATTATTATTTAAAAAAAATCGAGTATTGACACTTTGATAGCAATATTTGTGTGTTCTCCCTGTCTTTGTAGCCTAAGCAAGCGTGGAACGCAGGATCCATGAGAACTATCATGTAAGATGATGATAAGGAGCATGCACTTGGATTCATTTGATCCAATCATGTTGTTAGTATATTTAAAAATAATAAATAACTATTTTATTTTCAATAAATCGACCGTTGGGACCCTTGTATATACTAGCTGAGTCGATATTAGTATAAGGAGCAAGACTAGTGATAGCGTATCTCAATCCATTCATCCTGGCACTGACCTTCAGACAAATATGGGAAACACCATTCACCTTAGTCAACACGCGCAAACTTTATTTTGTCTATATCCATCTTCTAAATCTTTTCATGTGATTTTACTTTGATAGATTTTGAGTATTGTTGTTGAACGACTCTCTAAGTAGAGTTTTGAATTCTTTTATGAATTTTAGTATGCTGAGTGCAAATTCGTGTATGGCAATTGGACTCATATAGGGTAATGATTCCCATAGCCGAAGAATTTAGTATGCCAACTAAATAGCTTATTTAGAGTTTACCCTTAATTGTTCGCAGGTATCTTGAGTTTCACTAGTACAAAAATGGGCTTATGTGACAGTTAAAAACTGCCACCAAAATATTTATGTGACAGTTTTGAAAAATAATTGCAGTGTCATTAAAGCCTCTGTTACGAAAGTGTCTATAAGAAACTGTCACGGAATCATAACTATAAGTATCAGTTTTTTCATAAACCTGTCGTTGTTGACAACATACAATAACATTTTCTAAATAAAACTGTCATTGGTAACTTAATTTTTTTTACTAAGGTGACAGTTTCTCCATAACCCTGTCATTGTTACTACTTACCGTAACATTTTCTAAACAAAATTGTCATTAAAAACTTAACTTCTTAGACTAAGATGACAGTTTCTTCATAAACCTCTCATTATTGACAAGTTATTGTAATATAAACCTGTCATAGTTGAGAGGTACTGTATCATTTTATTAATGAAACTGTCATGGGAAACTCAATTTCTTGTACAAAGGTAGCAGTTTCTTCATAAAACTGTCATAGGTGACTACTTACAACTATCTTTTAAATAGAACTGTTATTGTAAACCCTCTTCCATTACACATCTTCTGTGAAACTGTCATCGTACACCCATTTCAATAATATATTTTGCATACAACAATCGTAATATAATTAGATTTTGCAGTGAGTTAGTGTTACAGTAATTGATGATACTTTAAATTGAAAGATAGAGCTAAAAAACAATTATATTTTGCAAATACATTGTTATATATAAAATTTTAGATTCTACACAATGATACAACAAAAGATGAGATAAGATAAATAAATTATAGTACTTAGTTATTTTATCATTTTTTTTCATTACAACAGAAAATACTTCCTGAACTCTAATAATGTAAAGTAGCTTCCACTACCTCAGACTTCTTGAACTTCAATGTTCTAAAAGTAGCTTCTGCTGCCTCTTGATTGGAGGAGGTCTTGTACTCTCCATTATTAGAAGAATTTGTGTAGTCACAGCCATCACTGTAACTTCTGAAGCAAAGCACTCCCGGTACCTGCAAAGTAGATAACATTTCCACATGTTAAAAGGTCGCCAAAAATTGTAGACACAATCCAAAACGTGCCGAGACAAGAAAAGGATACCGTACATCCTTTATCGATCCTATCCCACATCAATCTTGTGAACTCATAGTTATATAAATGTGAAGAAAAATATTTTATGATGGATAATGCAACCCATGGATTTAGCTATTCAAGACGCAACAGAGAAAAGTGAAATATCACATTGCTGTGAAACCATCTGTTTAACAACATTGCATTCATCTATTCTATATACAATGTTTAGCGTGTGTCGAAAAAACTGAAGCTGACTTGAAACCAGATAATAAAGCATTGGATAAAGAACTGTTCTTCTATAAAAGTTATGCAGTTGCATCCATGAAAGAACTTATGAAGCTAAGATCTCACAGTTACCTGTACATATAGAAAAGAATCACATTACCCATATAATAAGAGAGGTAATAGTTGTAAACACAATCTAAAACAATGCATATAACTGAACATACCAAATTAAGTAATCAAAGAAAGAAAAAAACATTCTGTATCTTGTCCAAGGTATTTTTGTGCTTTCTTAGAATGAAAAAAAAAACATTTGATGATAAATAATACATTCTCAACTATTCAAGATACAACTGAGAAAGATACGATATAAACACAACAAAAGATTTATTTGGCAGAATCATCATGGTGAATTTACCTAGTACGAACCTATAAGAGTAGTTGAAAATAAATAAAGAGACATAATATATATGCTTAACTCAAGTACTATTAAGCATTCAAAATTTTGCTTCTGTAGAGTACTATCTTTCACTTCACCACTAGCAAGTGGTCAAGTACTTAGGGAATCGATATTTCTCAAGAAAAGAAGAAGTATAGTTCAGATTGTTTAAATTCTCATTAAATGAAACTAATGATAAGGAACTACATTGCAGGGTTAAATACAAGTGTGAGTGTACTTTCATTCCATGGGTAATAACAATAACAAATCAATTAATTGTTTGTCCAATGAAAGAATGAGAACATGAACTAGATGCTCAAGTGAACAATGAGATGATATGGACCTGAGGTAGAAAATAGTTTAGGAGCTCACCAGAACTTAAGTCCAACGCAACAAACGATCAAACACCATTATGCTTAATCTGAATATTGTCAGTTTAATCTTACGTTTGCTTTGCAAAAATTTAATGCATCAATTTACAAGTATCTCGCTTAAAGCAAGCCTTCCTATTTGTGTAATGACAGATCTGTATATCCAATTGTCCATACAAGCTTCAATGGAATCAAACTAAAGAAAAAAAAGCTAAAATCAAAGTTAATGTGAACACCGCAAATTAACAAATATGGAATCAGAATAACAAAAAAAGAGAGATAATCATCGTACAATTAGTGTGGATACGGAGGAAACTACTAGCCAAAATCCAAGAACATGGAAAACGATCACCAAAGTCTTCTACTCTTCTGTAGTTGTGCAGACTACGACAGCCATAACCACTAACCAGAGTCAGATTATAATCACACTACTCACTATCTATACCTAAAATCCTAGTCCAGAAACATAACAACCACTAATTTGTTTACCAATACACACTTTAGTACCAATTTGACTAGTCGCTAGCAAAATCACACCAATATTCTAAATATTTGAACCAACAAAGAAAAACTTACAAAACCACATTGAGGCATCAAATTTGAAGGTCTTGGTGAATGACAAGTTTGAAATCCTATAATATCAAACAAAAAGACTCAACAATGATCTTTCTGTCCAAAATTAGGGCCTCATGCGAAACAATAAACTGAATAGAAACAATTAGATAAACCCTAATCATAACTAGGGATTTCACTAAAAAACCCAAAAACTTATACCTTGTAAGAAATCACAAATTTTAGAATCTTTGCGACCACCATCAAGAACCCAATCAAGTAACTCAGGACCATAATTTTTCTTTGGAAAAGAAATCGAGAGTTTCATGTGGTTTTCTGATGGAGATAAAGAAGAAAGATCTTTAAAGCACAATTTCTTACACAAGAACAAAATGGAAAATTTCAGAGCTAGCGATATAGATAGTGAGTGATCGAGACTTCAAATATGAATAGTAGTTTACACGAATATATTTGAATGGCAAGCAAAGCAAATTAATAATAGACTGCATACCTGTATTAAAAATCTCAGAGACTTCTTTGTAACCAAAAAATAAAGGAACTCTCAAACTGAAGGACAGCCTAAATAAGATGATCTCTGACTTCCTTTGTTTCTGATGAGCATTAGTTAACTACAAAACACAAGGTGATGCAACACCATATTAGATTTTTTCATATTTGATACTGAAAAAACAAAATGTGACTAGCAATAGCGTACCAATTGAGAAAAGCAGGATGCAACATCAAGGGTAAAGATATTACTCAGCATACCAAATACCCTTGCACAAGGTGATGTGCCATAAATCTGAATTGATGAACTTTCTCTCACCTGTTTCATACCAAATATAATTCCTAATTACATCCAAATTCATATTGATCCTTTACTAACAAATTCACCTCCAAGTTTATCGAGCATCCAATGTTTGGGGGCATTAAGCATCTCCAAAAGCTTCTTAAATCCTATCGCCTGAGAATTATCAAACAATTAGAAGACAACAAATTTGGTATATACTACACAAGATTGATGGTACAAAAACTATGCCAGTTCGTGAATCACGTCCAACTAAGTCAACAAGTGTAAGAAACATTCACAATTTCAGCAACTCATACAAACATTCTTAATACTAAAAAATAATACAAGAACATAACAATTCTTCATATTCACAACATCAACAACAATACTTCAAGAACATAACAGTGAAAAATATGTATTTTTTAAAGAAGTCAGACATCAAGTACCTTTTGTTAGCACATATTAAAAAAGTATGTTAACAATATTAAATCACGATTGTCGAATCTGTAATTATTGTGTTTGCTAATTGATGTTCATGTTTGACAAAATGTCTGTCAAACGTCTAAATTTTACCCTATGATAAGTCGGGGAATGATGTAGCCCAATCTCTGCATGATGTAGGAATTAAATCCATACGTACTCTGTAATATTCAAAGGAAGTCAGTAAAATAATTTTGTTAATAGAATTGAATCTATATACATTGTTTTTTTGGATTACTGACCCGATCTAGGAGAAGAATACGATCTCAAACGCATTCTGAAACAATATGAAGTGAATCAAGTAAAAAACGATGTCTGGACGACCGAACCAAAAATGTTTGTCAGATCTGCATTATCTGATGGTGTATTGCCTGAAATCTCTTCAGCTAATTGGGTGATGATGTGTTCTAGTTTTGCACCAACAACAAGCAGAAGCTGCGAAGAGTTCCATTATAGCAGTAAGTTACTTTTTGCTTATTAAAACATTAGAATGCGATCAGCGAGGAAAAGAAAATGCAAGCAATACTTACAATCAACGGTAAGAATGACATCCAGAAGTATGTGTGCCATCCTGCATAAATGACCAAAAGGAAATTTATAGAATTTTTTATATGCTATGAAACTCAAAGCTAGAGGAAGACTGGTATATTTAATCCACATACCTTCGACATTTACGAGCAAGAAAAGCACGACAAAGAGCCACAAGTACCAATTGTAGATCAAGTGGTACTTAGATGATGAGGTAAGAAACATTACTTTTACTTTTATTCTTGAAAAACCATGTTGTAGATAGATAAATCCAGATTTACAGTTTACCTGATGCCAACAGTTTTCTTAAAATCATATTCTAGAGTTCGTAACATATATTTATGAAAATTATAATTAGGATTTGATAGGAACCGGCACTGCATTGAAAAGTAGAGAACTTTAGGTTGTACAAATCCCCAACAACATCACAAATTGAAAAAAGTAGTATGTGTACAACAAGATCATTTTTTGTGTGTGTGGTTACCATGATAAATCCTTGTCTCATAGCGATGTAGTCTGACTTTGTTACAAACCTAAAAATTGCTTGATAAACGACATCTAGTAATGAGCAGAAAGGAAAAATGGTGTCAGTTAGGGCTGCACAGGAACCGACCGGAACCGAAGAACCGGACCGGAACCGACAAAACCGTACCCCCAAAAAACCGGACCGAGGGTACAGGGTACAGGTACAAAATTTAGGAACCGGGTACAAACGGGTACAAGGTACAGGTACAGAATAAGAAACGACCTGTACCGACCCAAGGAACCGATCAATATTAACCATTGATCTTTTTATGTTGATTTAATCTCTATCGTTGAAACTGTGGCTAAAATTACAACCCTAGTTGATGCAGATTCAGTAAGGGATTTCACCCTGAGCTCTTTAAGTCCATCAGAAGAAAAATAAGAAGATGATGATTGTCTCGATTTCGAATTGATTATCCCTTCGTTTTTCTTTTTTTGAGAAGAAGATTTGTCTGATGAGGTAAATTTCTAACCTAAAGAAGTTAGGGGTAGTGAGGGAAGTTGTGAGAAACCCAAATCTTGAAGGAGCTCTTCAGTTGTCACAACAAACTAATTGGTAATGAATCTAATGATCGTTTTGCTCTTCTCTCTGATTATGGTCGAATGTTGTTTGATCGTGGAAAAGAGAAATTGCAACACTCTGAGTTTGGATTTTCTTTTTTTCGGGAGTTTGAAATATTTGGATAGATTTTTTAAAGAATTTTTTCAGGAACTGTTTAATAATAATGGGTACTCACTAGATTCGTTGTTTACTACTTTAATTGCTGCTATACTAGCTAATAGTGGTGTTATTAATACTGTTAGGAGTTTGAATGTAGCTGTTTGCTTCTATCTTTATTTTATTTTTACTTGTTCCTTATTTGATCATGGAAGGAATTTGATAGATCAATTGTAATGGCTAACTACAGTGGGAAATTTGTTTATGAGCTTGTTTTGAAACATAGGTCACAAGTAGAATTTTTGGTGGAGACCTGGATTGTATTTGTGTTCATGATTGTTACAAATGGTAAGAGTAATAAGATGATTGATAAAATGTCAAAGAGAAATAGGTTACAGATGCGTTATGAGTTGCTTGTTGTTGCATTTTTTCATCTTAGTTCATTGAAAGTTCTGGGAATCTAAGGGCATAGTTTAAAATGTGTTTCCGAGTTTCTTTCTTTCGATACTTCCACTATAATTCATCAAGGGTTCTTGGGACTTCAACTTGGGGATCTCCTGCATCATTTGTTGTTGTTTTATGCTCCTCATGGTGCTTTGTCTGATAGAACTGTTAGACCATATTATGCAGCTGTTAGAAAAGTGCTTTCTTAAGTGATTCAAGTTTTAATTTCAGCATATGATATTTCTGTGATTCATGATTATTTCCTTAGGGTGAGTTGCACACTTGCTAGAAGCTGCTTTGGCCATTTTGGAATAAGTTGCTTTTCTCCCATTGCAAACTTCAAAGCATTCAAGCGAGGAAATTCAACGATAGGAAATGGTAAGTCAGTGCACATTTGTCTTTTTGTATGTTTCAGTTTCTTATGATTTCTTGATGTATGTTTTTTTATCAATTGCCAATTCATTTCCCAAGTATCCAGTCATGTATGTCCATCCATTCAGTGATTCAGAACTTGTTTATGTTTGTTTTTCTTCTGTTATGAATGGATTTGTGTCAATTTTAGAGGCTTCATTTATCATTTGGTGAACCTGTTTATGAACCTGTTTAAAATTTTAGAGGCTTCATTTATCATTTGGTGATTTTGGTCCATATATTGATACAAAACATGGTGCATGAATTGCTCTAACCAACTTTCAAAATCCTTAGTTTATCTGTATTTTTAGATATGAGTTTCACTATCAGGCTGTTTTTTTATGAAACACCGATAAAATCGGATACTGCATACATTTGATGTTAAGGTAATATTCTGTCCATGTGCAAATGTCATAGGTTTGATTTGATCTTACGTGTAGGGTCTGGCTCAGTTTTTGCTGCATGTTGTTTGCATGATAATTAAATAAAATAAATAATCATGTTTGTCATTTTTATTTAATTTAATTTTATTGTCATGTTGTTATGCAGAGTTCAAGTCAAGCTACAACTTTAGAAACCCAAGTTGGATCCTCTAACCAACTTTCAGAACCTACATCTACACCGGAAGCTCCACAACGTCCACTTACACAAAACGAAGATACAACCAATGTTGTTGGTGAAGGCACGAAGAAGTCCAAAGTCATATCTACTGTATGGAACGAGTTTACAAGGTTAAATCCAGAAGAAGCAAAATGTAATCATTGTAACCGTAAACTAGCAGCTAATTCTGAGAGAAATGGTACTTCTGGTTTGAGGAAGCATTTGAAGCGATGTCCAAAGAATCCTAATAAGAAGAAGGTGGATGGACAGACAACCCTGATGTTTCCACCCCCAAGACCAGGTGAGGATGGTAAATTAGTTTCTCATTCTTATAGCTATGATAAGGCACGAAGAGCTCTAGTTGAGTTTATAATTAAGGATGAGATGTCGTTTAGAATGGTAGAAGGTACGGGGTTTAAGGATTTCATGCTTGTGGTGGAGCCTAGATTCAAGATCCCAAGTCGTATGACAATGTACAGAGATCTTTTAGAAATCTATATAGAAAAGAAGAAAAGTTTGAAAGATTTCTTTAAGACATCAAAAATGAGGGTATCTTTGACAACCGACACATGGACGTCACCAAACAATTTTAACTATATGTGTGTGACGGTTCATTTTATCGATCAAAAATGGAATTTGCAAAAGAGAATACTCATGTTTTGTCAAGTTAAAGGACATACAGGTACTGCAATTGGTAAACTATTGGAGAAGTGTTTGACAGAGTGGGGGCTTGAGGATGTATACAGCGTGACCCTTGATAACGCTAGTGGTAATAAAAAGGCAATTTATTATTTGAAGCAAAGTGTGATTAGTTGGACAGGAGCAACCGTTAGAGCCGAATATTTGCATGTAAGTTCTTTTAAATCACAATTATGTCCTTTCTTGATTATTTAACTCGTTTCTAGCTATGCTTAATTGTGTCATTTCTAATATTTCAGGTCAGGTGTGCTGCTCATGTTCTTGCTCTTGTTATAAAAGATGCAGTACGGGTCTATAATCAGTCGATTACAAGGATCAGGTCAGTTGTTAAGTATGTACTTAGTTCTCCTGCTAGGTTGGCTAAATTTAGAAATTGTGTTACTCTAGAGCATCTTGATTGTAAGAAAGGTTTGAGCTTAGATGTGAAAACTATATGGAATAGCACTTATTTGATGTTAGATGCTGCTGAAAAGTATGAAAAGGCTTTTAAAAGGTTAGAAAAGTATGATAAAGACTACAGAAAGAAGTACATTTTCCAACAAGTAAGGGCAGATGTTTTACCTAATGATTATGATATGGGTATTGATGATATTGATGTTATTGAAGAGTGTTCTTCTAGTTCTGAATCTGGTTCCGAATCTGAGGTTGAGGTTGAGCTTGAGGACATGCAGGTTGAGGTTGTGAACAAGACAAAGAAGAAGAAAAAGGGAAAGGCGCGCCAACATGCTCCCTATGAAGAGGATTGGGAATATGCCAGAGGTCTTGTGAAATGCTTAAAGGTATTCTTCGATGCTACTGTAAAATTTTGTGCAACTACAAAACCTACAACTCATACTTTCTTATGGGAATTAGTAGTAATTCATGGACAAATAGTTGAGTTTAGAGACAATGTAACATCAAGTCCTTTTATTACACGTATGGCTATTATGATGTTTTCTAAGTACAATAAGTATTGGGGGGACTATTCAAAGATGAATTCTGCATTGTTTTTTGCTCAATTGTTGGATCCAAGAGAGAAAGAAAGGGGATTAGAGTATCATCTTGAATGTTTGTATGAAAAGGATACTTTGAAGGTTGCATATGTTATGAAAAAGGTGAAAGCAGATTTTATGTTACTCTTTGAAGAGTATAAGTCTATGCATTCAAATGGAAACGAGGGGTCAAGTAGCAGCACTAGTGTTTTTTCTGTAACTGATAGTGCAGTTTCTATGCAAGAGCAAAGTTTTCTATCCAGGATTAAATCAGGGAAGAAAAGGCATAAAAAGAACCCATCTGGATCTGGTGTTGAGACTACAACAGAGTTGGACATGTATTTGATGGATGTGATGGATATGTCTGAGTCCGAAGGTGAGGAAGTTGATTCCAGTTTTGATATATTGGTTTGGTGGAAGAACAATAGCAGCAGGTACAAGATACTCTCATATATGGCAAAGGATATATTAGCCATGCCTGTGACTTCAGTTGCCTCTGAATCATCATTTAGCACCGGAAAACGAGTGCTTAGTCCATGGAGAAGTTCCTTATCTACTAGGACGGTCGAGGCATTGCTCTGTACACAAAGTTGGTTACTAAAACCAATTGCTCTTGATCTTTTAAATGATTATATACCGGACGACAACTCTAACGTTGAGGAAGGTAATATAATTTTTTTTTCTTTATTAATCATCAATTCAATTTTTAATATGAATTCATTTCTTAATGGATGTTGCAGAGTTATTGGGTCATATGCCAGCGCCAGAATCTTTTGATCCTTGAAGTTCATTGGATTTATTTATATGTTGGTTATTCTTCTTTTTTGTGTTTGTGTGTTTATTTGACGTTAAAAATAACTTCTTTAAGTACCAAATTTTATTTGACGGAACAACTAAATTTTTTGTGTTTGTGTTTATTTGACGGAACTAATTATTATATACATTTCGTAATTAGATTAAAATGGTAGAAACACTTAAATTTTTTTTTTGTATTTCAACAATTTACATTTAAATTTTATATGTAACAAAAAAAAAAAAAAAGGGTACAGGGTACGTACCCGGAACCGGACCCGGGGTACAGGGTACAAAACCGGAACCAGACCGAGGGTACGGGGTACAGGGTACAAGTACAAAACCGAGGAACCGACCCTAGGGGGGTACAAGTACAGGGTTCCATCAAGAACCGAGCCGAACCGACCTTTGTGCACCCCTAGTGTCAGTATATTAGAACAGTCACGCATGTAAAATCCTCAAGTAATAACATTAGTGTCCAAAACAAAAGAAACTGGATATCTAAACTTAGCATATGAGCATGCTCTTATAAGGTCGGACAAATGATATAAAATTTACATTTGATCTACTACAGGCATGAGAACATTAGTATAAAATGAGAAAAACAAGGTTATTTAACCTAAAAGAGTCGGCTAGACTCCGAGCCAAATCAAACAAACCAAACAATTAAAGCAGCAATTCTCCACATACAAATATAAACAACAAGACAACATTAAAGGTTCCAAAAAATAGTTTATACAATAAGGTTTTCAACAACAAGATCTAAGCAAATATAAACAAATTATCAGTCTGTTTTTGTTGAAATCTAGCTAAGTCGAGAGAAAGTAAATTAAGAGAATTTTTTTGAAATTAAGCAGCACAGTCTCATATTGTAAACAGTCTAAATAGCAAAGCTAAAAGAAAGTACAATCTAATATTGCAAACATATCTAAACAGTAAAACAACCCCCACATACTTCAATTGTATCAAAGCTGTAAGCAATATACCCTACCTAAAAATTAAGAAATCCCATTACTCAAAACCGAAACCCACCTCTACACAAACAAGAACAACAAATCAACCACAGAAAAATCATCGTAAAAACCCCATAAAATACCATGAGAACACTGTCATCCTGAGCAATACCATGAGAATTATAAAAACTAACACCAAAACCATCAGAACAGCTAGATCACTGGCTGATACTTCCATTTCATGTCATCATTATGTACATAAACTTTTTTGCAATACCAACATCCATACATCTGAAGACTTAAAGGAAAAATGTTCCCAACACATTGATATGCAAGTTCCTTTCTCTCTCAGCACTTCCATGCTCAAAAAACCGCATATATGAATTCCAAACTCTATAAGCAATAAAGCCGCCTAATAAAAATCAGCAAAGACAACACTAAACTGAGAGCCTAATCTACTAAAAAAGGCACTAGTGCTACTGAAAGATTGAACATAATTATAAAAACTAATACGAGTAAAAAATAAAGAGGAAAAGGGAAAGCTCAAAATCAAATGACATACTTACAGGAGATCGAAGATTTGGCGATGTTATTTAGTTTGAGTGGAGAAGGGGATTGAACCAGATAGTTCATTTCCGTACAATGAAACAAAATTTGAACTGTCCAAGGAAAATCTACCAAACTACAGGCATCAGATACAAAGGTCCCGCACCCGGTGAATGATAAGATTGAAATCCTATTACATCAGACGAAAAAAATCAACAATGATCTATCTATTCAAAATTAGGGCTTCATACAAAAGAAACAGATCTGGAAAACCAACTTAAATGGAAAAAGTAAGATAAATCAAATAATAAATTAGGGATTTCACTAAAAAAAATTCAGAATTTCTACCTTGAAGAATATATCACATGCTTTAAAATCTTTACGACCAATATCGAGAACCCAATCAAGCAACTCCGGACCAAAATTTTTCCTCAAAGAAGAATTCGAGAGACAGAGATAGATAAAATTCATGTGGTTATCTAATGAAAATAGAGAGAGCTTTAAAATTTATTTCTGCACACAAGAACAAAGTAGAAAATTTTCAAATCAAGAGAGATGGATAGTGAGTAATCGTGAGATAATGATTGAAGCAAAAGATGAAACACTAGATAGAAGTAAAAAATCGTGAGAACAGAGAGAGCTGAGATATGCCTGTAGAGAGATAAGGATTGTTGAGAGAGATTAGGTTTTCCATTTAGAAACACAAGAGAGAGAGAGAAAACAGTTTAAAAGAAAAGCGAAAGTAATGTATAGGTTCGAAAGAAAAACAGATACATGTGGCACCATCAAAACTCGTGTGACACATGGTGCCTCATAATACTCGGAGATGGGGATATTTAAATGTTATGTATAACTTTCAAATTAGATAACAGTTTTCATATAAAACTGCTACAAAATTACGACAATAATAACAGTTTATAACTGTTATCATACGTCACATGTATGGTGACACGTTTTTATAATAACTCTCAATGTATGTTTGCTTAGTAACACTTGAAAAACAGTCATGATTGTTCATCACTATTGGTGTGAGTTTTGGTAAAAAATTATTACATATCCTTCGTGGCTTAATCTTTTGTGACAGTTCATGAATCAACTGTCGTGTTTTTGGATTTTGAACCGTCACTAAAGCCCATATTTGTACTAGTGTTTGGAGTAAAGGTTTTGTGGGTATATCTCTTGTAAACCCTCATGAGACAAAACTCGTCCAATAGGGACACCTATGAGTTTAAAGGCTTGTTGCACAAGCTAATTGCAATCACGATGCCTGCGAAAGTGAGTTAGGATTTGTATTTTCTAGATTAGATTTGCTCGAGGATTAACAAATAATAAGTTTGGGGGTATTTAAAATTTGATGTTTTTCGATAGTGGTAAGAAAAGTTCGTTCAAGACTAAAAATAGCAAAATTTAAATAAAATTGATAACAAGATTGAGAGAAAACTGAGGCTAAGATTCTAATATTTTCCAATTTTTAAAGTGATTTAATTCAATAGTTATAATTATCCAATTTTTACATTTAATTTGATTCTAAAATATTGCAGCAAGTAGATTTTCAAAATAACAATTGTATAACAGAAGCATGGAACATTAAAAACCTAGGCCAAGCATGTAACATCAAACGAAATCACAATTGCTTAATAAAAATCATTAAATCAATTTTTAACCAAGGCAAATAATCATAAAGAATTGCATTAATTAATTAAATAAATATTACCACATAATTTTTGGAAAAATATCTTCCTCAATCGCCTCAGAAATAAGGTTTAGCTCCTCATATTAATCACTTGCTCAAAATTATGGTTCATAGCTCAAAGTGTTTATAAATGATGAAAAAGGAGAAAAATAAAGAAAACAGTGAGTTTGCAACGTTTATTGGTGTTACAGACTCACTGTGACAGAGAAATGCTGAAGATAAACGTTGCAGAGGAGTTGAAGAACCTGTTGCATATGAAGATAAATGTTGCAAATGCGAAGATATCCGTTGCAAATGGATGAATAAACCGTGGCTGAGAGGTTGAATAAACTGTTGCAACTGCGGCCTGGACATGCAATTAAATAACTCCTAATCGGAAATGAATTCTAAACAAACACAAACAAGGCCGACTTAACCAAATCAAACCTACTGAAACTAGCAAACAAAAAATATGATGGCTCCACTTAGATTGTTTCTAGATCAACTTCTAATCTTCCAAAAGGCAACTAGTTACAGTTTTAACGAATCTCTCAGAACGATCCGAATTAGATTAAGTCGAATAGAAACAGGATAAGCTATAAGGAGCTTTGATAACCATGCCTCTTTGGAAACGTTTCCTTGGGTTACAAGGCGGCTCGAATCAACTTAAAATAATC
>JAJJMC010015296.1:7950560-7971189 GCA_023531435.1 Papaver californicum | reverse complement strand
CCTGTCTCCCTTTCCTTGAGCATAGACGTTTGTGTGGATTGTGTAAGGTTGTCCTGTTACATTCCCCAGGAACTCGAAGTCTATTTCGTCATGCTTTGAACCAGTAGATGACATCTGCATGCATTCAGACGTACATACGACATTATATCTTTGAGACTTGACATGTAAAAGTGATGTCTACATATGATCAAATAACATTTACATGTTAAGTATTCTGCATAACTGTACTTACATAAAAAGTTGTAACGACACCGGCAGAATTTCCGGGTACTAATTTAATTTGCATCTCAATACTTCCAAATAGAAATGCTGCCTTAGTCTTTGCTGCGGAACCTGATTGTTTATCACGAAGTACAAGTTCAAGATTGTCACCATTAATTGAAGCACGATCTTTACCCCATGTTATGACCATACTCTTCGCAAGAGCTTGACCATTAACTTGAAGACTGCTATGATCAAATGCAACAATTACAGATATAACTAGAGCTAAGAAAATCGCCTTCATGTTTCGTTCCATATGTTCCCAATCAACCCTCAATTATAGGTGTAAAATTTGTGTGTTTTGGAACAGATTAATAACTTCAACTCTGTAGAGAATTGAAGTTATTGGGGATGTTTGTTTTCAAGGTGCCAGGATTGGCTTTTATGTAGTAGTTTGTTATCTGCTAGCAAATTTAATGTTCTTCATTCATGTCAACAACTACATAGAATTTTTTAGACATGTTTGAGGTTCGAGTCTTTTGATCCATTTCTTTCTTTGAAGATTTCCACTTTCATTATTACTAATTCTTATACTACATATGGATAATTTTTAATTATAGGAGGGAATTAGTATTCATGGGATTACACATTTCAGATAATTCATCAAAAGAAAATGCATGAGGCGAGGAAAAAAATTTGCTATGTTTTTCATTAAATGTGACATGGTGGGGGTGCAAACTGCGAAGTCATGTTGGGCACGAAGTCTTGGGGCTGATTCTGCGTGACCCGAGATTATAAAAATGCAAGTACAGTATATCCGTTGGTCTTAATTAAGAATTTGAGTTCAAGATTCAACAACACTTAGAGAAGTTAGGGTGAATTTTGATCCCAAGGTCTAACATCTGCTATCTGAATTTCCTACCAATTCTTTTTGTTGTATTTAATTTAGCAAGTGACACTAGAAATAATTGGCAACTAATTAAGATGAGTTCTTCCAAAACCGGAGAAACGCGTCATTAGTAAGTAATCGTGCCGAACACTGAATAGTAGTGGACTAGTGGGCTAGTTGTTTAGGCACAAACGTGAAACCTTGTATTTTTTTTTTGTTTGATAAATAAAATTATGCTATCTCCGTACCAGAAAAAATCATACTTTCACTTTTTCATTTTTATTTAAAAAAAGACCGAGACGGAGGGAGTATTAGAAAGATAGGTAAAATACAAGACAACACAAGGCTAACCACCAAGCAGAGAAAAACCCAAAAAACCTATAGACCACTGAGCGTCGAAGAGCAAATTTTTCCAGTTAACGATTACATCATGGAGATAATAGTTAGACGTATTGGTATTGGCAGAAGCTCAATGAAAAGAACAGACTTTCGCATCAGTTATAATAGCCTCCACTGATCTCTTCTTACCATTTAAAGCAACGAGCATTTTCCTTTCAATCCAAATGTTCCAATAAATACTCTCAGGTATGCACTTCCAAACTGTAACTAGTCGCTTTTTGGGAGAATAGAAGCTAGTCTATAAACAATCTAAGTGTAGCGATCATACTTTTTGTTTGCTAGATTCAGTGGGTTTTCTTGGTCGAGTTAGCTTTGCTTGTGGTTGTTTAGAACCCCTTCCAGTAAGATTTTTTTAGAGTTTATTTTTGTAAATATATTAGGAAGTTTTTGTTAGAAAATGTCGAACTGGTATTATGAGGACAAATACAATGAATATTCGATTGAATTTCAAAATAGACATTATCAGTACTATCAACATGGTGTCGGTAGTAGTCGGAACCACCACCAACCTTTTGGAGGTTATTGCTTATACCAAGGTGATCCCAATTACTATTCGTACATAAACTCGTCATATGAACATGAAAATGAGCAAAATTCGAGTTCTTTGTCTTGGAGGGATGCCCTAAAGCAGATGCGATCTAGTACTCCCTATGATGACCCAAATCCTTCTCTAGAAGAATTACACGAGCAGTTGCGATCTAGTACTCCTTATGATCCATTTGTTTCTCTAGAGAATTCCCTCAAGAAGTTGACTGAAAATACAACTAGGTTTGCATTAAGTGTGAATGAAAGTCTTGCAAAGAATAATATTGCTCAAAATGATCTTAATTGCCAATGTAGTGCTACCCTTGATAATTATTCACATAGTCAAGAGGACGAGGATAGAATTGGTAACACTATTTATTTAGACGAGGTTCAAACATCTTCATATTATTATGATGAGGAGGATAATATTGACGAAGAACTTGAAAAATACAGGCAGCGTGATCAAGAAATTGTCACTCCAATTGTGCTTCATGATGATAGTGTTATCTTTAGTTCAAATCCAAATATTTTTAATGATTATTCACCTATTCAAAAGGAAGAAGATTTGACTAGAGATACCATTGTTTTAGACAATGTAAAATTTTCTTATTTTGAAGCCGATGATGGTTTAGATGAACAAGTTTATCCTGAGAATACTGTTTTAGAGTCCAGCGATTTAGAAACAATAGTCTTAGGTAACAAAGATAGACTCGTAGAGATTTTAAATATGAGTGAGGATGCACCTCGTGATTATAACCTAGAAGAAGCAATTGACCATTTTCAGGAATCTGGCGATCTAGAAATTAGGAAAACTATGATTAGTCTATCTAGAGACACTGAAAACTCTAAGTTTGGGGGTGACTATTATTCTCCATGTGCTTTACCTTTGACTCTTAAAATGGTCCCTCACTTGGGACTTGAAATTTGCACCTCTACCATTTTACAAGATCATCTTCAAACTAAATTTCCTGAGCCTGGTGATGTCCAGAAAGAAGTTCAGTTGTTAGAAACCCATCCTCTTGTTGATGTGGTCTACCCATGCAATAATACCAAGATTGAATTTGTTTTTCCGGAAAAAACAATTCTACCAGTTGAGGGAACGTTTGAATTTCAAATGTGTCACTTATTAAGTTTTGAGACTAAGCCTAATTACTTTAGGAGATTAGAGTCGACACATTTGCTTAAGAATGACCACCATTCACATAGTAGTCAATTGTGTCCAATCTGATTAACTTTGAGGATCCACAATTATTCAGGTTATTATTATCTGCTTCTAAGTTATTGGTTAAGTTTTTCCAGACTCTACAACCTGATCATTTTGATCTTTCCTATAAGGAAAATCCATCTCATGTAAGTATTTTATCTAGACCCTTTTATAAAGCCTGAACCTGAACCACAACTAGAAGTAGTTGTCTTAAACAGAAAACTAGATAAAGGTGTGCTCGGTTTGTTCATTTCCTTGGCATGTTGCAGTTTCCTTTTATTTGTGATAACACTATTTGATTCAGATGACCCACAATTGTTCCGGCTATTGCTATATGATTTTATAAGGTGAATAATTCTTTCTTAGTCTGGCTGAAGACTTTAAACTTATCACTTCTTGGAAGGTAACCCATGCTCATGTGACACGGTAATATCTTTCCTTAACTCCTTTCCTTCGATTGGTAACAATTTCTTCTTGTTCATGTATTTAATCATTAATCTTTAGAACATTGAGGACAGTGTTAGATTTAAATTGGGGGTAAGGGAGAAACTTTTAAGTTGAAATATGAATCTCCAATGTCTAGAAACTTGTGAACAATTCAGGATGACACTAACCATTATAGGTAGATGGAAACTTAGTTTTTTTATCTATAGGAATTGGTGTGCCCATCTAAATGGTCTATTCATAAAAGGATTCCTAGGTCAGGTGTTAGAAATAACATGATAGTCGTCACCATATCTCGGAGTTTATCTCGACCATATCACCTTCTGTTTTTATTTTTACAATTTTTTGTGTTTCTCTAGGTGATTTGGTGGGGCTCCAATATCGATCGTTATCGCCGCTAGGATGGAGTAGAGTGTTTGAGATTATTTAGACTATTATTCGGACGAAAAAATAAATCGAGTATTGACACTTTGATAGCAATATGTGTGTGTTCTCCCTGTCTTTGTTGCCTAAGCAAGCATGGAATGCAGGATCCATGAGAACTATCATGTAAGATGCTTATAAGGAGCATGCGCTTGGATTCATTTGATCCAATCATGTTGTCAGTATATTTAATAATATAAAGATAATTTTTTTATTTTCAATAAATCGATAGCCGGGACCCTTGTATATATCAGTTGAATCGATATTAGTATAAGGATTAAGACCAGTAGGAGCGTATTTCAGTCCATTAGGATTCATCCTGGCACTGACCTTCAGACAGATATGGGAAACACCGTTCACCTTAGTCAACATGCGCAAACTTCATTTTTTCCACATCCATCTTCTAAATCTTTTCATGTGATTGGACTTTGATAGATTCTGAGTATCGTGGTTGAACGACTATCAAATTAGCGTTTTGTTTTTTTATATATGAATTTCAGTATGTTGATTGGAAACTCATGTACAACAACTGGACTCATATAGGGTAATGATTCCCATATCCGAAAAATTTAGTATGCCAACTAAATAGCTTGTTTAGTGTTTACCCTCAATCATTCACATGTAGCTAGGGTTTGGAGTAAAGGTTTTGTGGGTATACTTCTTGTAAACCCTCACGAGACTAAAACTCGTCTGATAAGGACACTTATGGGTTTAAAGCTTTATTGCACACGCTGAGTGCAATCGCAATTCCTGCGAAAGTGAGTTAAGATTGTTATTTATTTTTAGATTAGATTTGCTCGAGGACTAGAAATAATAAGTTTGGGGTATTTGATAGACACATTTTTGTGTCTAAATTATTCTCAATTCTCTGTATTACTAGTGCCCAATGTGTACTTATTGGGTTATTTTATGTGTTTGTAGGTATTTTTGAGAAATAAATATTTTTGAAAAAATTGGCTCAACAAGTGATAAAGGCACCCATAAATTACTAAATGAACCCAGGCTGGTTGATAAAGGAACCCCACTTCTGGATAGTGGCACCTCTTTTCTTGGATTAATACGGGATTATAGATTGTTTTGGATTGTATTTTGTATTCTTATCTAGTTAGGAAGAGTTGTTAGAGTTTACTAAACCTATAAATAGCAAAGAGAAGGAAGAAAAATCAGGTAGGGAGGCTCGGGAACAATTCTGATGTTGCTGCTGAAGAACATGAAGAACAGAAGATAAGGTAACGGTTCCTTCAACCACCCTTCCACGGTTTCTTCAACCGCTTTGCAACGTTTATCTTCGCTTTGCAACGTTTATCTTCAAGCTGTGTTGCAACAGTTAATCTGTAACGTCTAGAAAACATTGCAGATTCCTTGTTTCATTATTTTTAGTTTTTTTCATCTTTTTAACACTTTTTGAACTATGTACCAATCTTTTGAGAGTGTTTTGAGCATGATGAGCTAGCACCACCACTGGGAAAATGGAGGAAGCCATATTTCATGAGTTGATGGTAACTATTTTTTATTCTTTACGACTTTTACATTGATTTTTAATTGATTTATGATTTTTCTTAATTAGTTGTGTTTTTTTATGGTGTATGCTAGGACTTAAGATCTTTTGATGCGCCATGCTTATGATTTACAGTTAACCTTTTAGAAATCTACTTTTGGAAAAAAAACAGAGTCAATAAAAGAGCTATAATTGTTAAAGAATCATTGTAGAAATCAATTAGAAGTGATTTTGGTGGAATCCTGAGTTCTAGTTTCTCCAAATACTGTTAAAATCTTTTACTTATTTTCTAGTTTAAATCAAAATTAGGTCTAAAATGAATCTTCACAAGTCTCAACGAACGAACTATTTTTACCACTTTTATAAAACGATCACTTGCTACATACACAGGATGAAGAATTTATATCGGTAAAATCATAGTTAATGGGAATATGACTGAGGATTCTTCTGAAATTCAAAACGGTATTGTTAACTTTTTCAAGCATATTTTTCAAGAGTTATCTCTGAAAGACCGGCGATAAAAGACTTGGGTTTTAGTTTAATTCCTGAAGATATATAATCTTGGCTTGAAAGGTCTATTGATGAAGATCAATTACTTCAAACAATGAAATTATTAGGAAAAGAAAAAGCTTCAGGTCCGGATGGTTTTCTAGTGACTTTCTTTTAAACTTGTTAGGAAATTTTGTAGAATGATTTGATGGTTGTGGTCAGAGAGCTACAAGAGAGGTTTTCTTGCTGGAGGCTCAAAAATGCTTTTATATCTTTAATTCCGAAGAAAGAAACAACGGAGGACATTAAAAGTTTGAGATCGATTAGTCTTATGCACGGAGCCTATAAAATCATTGCTAAAGTATTGCCAGAGAGTTTTAAGTTTCTCTTCCTCATGTTATTTCTTCTCAACAGTATTCTTTTATTAAACAGAGACAGATCTTGGATGGTGTGTTAATTGCCAATGAATTAATTGATTCTATATTGAAAAGTGGTAATGGTATTTTATGTAAGATTTACTTTGAAAAGGCTTTTAATCACGTGAGTTGGTCGTTTTTACATAAAGCTTTATCTATGATGAGTTATGGAGTTAAATGGAGAAGATGGGCGAATTCAGTGCTGTGTTGAGCATGTGATATTTTCTATGCTTATAAATGTAATTTCTAAGGGATACTTCAAAAGTAAAATAGGTATTAGACATGGTGATCCTTTGTCTCCTTTTTTATTTTTAGTTGTTGATGAAGCTTTAACTCAATTAATTCATAAAACACAATCTCATAGTCTTCTGAGGATTTCAGATAGCTAACGATGGTATTGTTGTGAGTCATCTTTAGATATCTAATGACACTCTAATTTTTCTTGATGTTGATGTGGAGCAGATTAAATTTTTAAGAATTATTCTTTTGTGTTTTGAGCTTATTTCTGGTTTGAAGATTAATTTTAACAAAAGTCATATTTATGGAGTGGGGAAGGTAGGTGATCTCAATGAATTTTCTTCCTTGTTGGATTGCTACAATGGTATTCTTCCTACTATATACTTAGGTTTACTCATGGGTGATAAGTATAAAGGGGTATCTAAGTGGGATAAAATCATTGATCGATTTAATAAGAAGGTTGTTGGATGGAAAAATCCGTTGTTCTAAAACCCCTCTTATAAATATTTTTCTTTCTAGCTAACCTATTTATTATATGTTTTTTTTCGCCAATGTAATAAGAATGAACATCCTTCTTTTGCTGGTCTTCTACATCCATTACCAATTCTAGATACAACTTAGCAACATATTGTTATGGATTTTATTGAGGGTTTTCCAATGTCCAACAAGAAGAATGTGATCTCAGTGGTGGTAGACAGGGTTACTAAGTAAAGTCATTTTCTAGCCTTAAGTCATCCTTTCACTGGAGTATTTGTGGCCAAGAGTTTTACATCACATATTCAAGCTTCATGGTCTACCCAATTCTATAGTATCTGACAGGGATAAGGTATTTACCAACCATTTATGGCAAGAGTTGTTCAAATATTTGGGTACCAATCTCTGCTTGAGCACTTCCTATCACCCTCAGACTGTTGGACAGACTAGAGGACTAATACATGTTTGGACAGTATCTTAGATGCATGACTGGTAATACTCCTAAGAAATGGCTCCAATGGATACCACTTGTTGAATGGTGGTTCTACACCAACTATCATACAAGCCTCAAGATGACCCCATTGCAAGATTTATATGGCTACCAATCACCACACTTAGCTTTCCTTATTCAGGATAATACTTTTGTAGCAGTTGTTCAAGAATACTTGCAGGAAAGGGATAACATGCTTCAGCTGCTTAAGGATGATCTTTTGAAAGCTCAGGAAAGGATTAATTTTTTTGCAGATAAGAACAAAGTTGATAGATCTTTTGACAATGAAGATTTAGTCTTCCTTAAACTACATCCTTATAGGAAATCTTCTGTCTCTCTTGGGAAAAATTTCAAGCTTTCATCTAGGTATTTTGACCCTTTTGAAGTTTTGCAGAAGATTGGCCCAGTAGCCTACAGACTCAAGCTACATGTTGGGTTTAGAATCCACCCTATCTTTCATGTATCACAACTGAAGAAGAAGATGGTCTAAACACTTCTTCAACTTCTCAATTACCTGTTGTTGATCAAAATGGTTCATTCATTGTGGAGCCTGTTGTTGTGTTAGCCTTAAGAATTACTCTACGTGCCAATACTTCGGTTCCTCATGTTTTTATCCGATGGACAAGTTCTCCTGCAGAATATGCTACTTGGGAAGATGTTTCTCACATTAAAGCTCATTTTCCAAACTTAATCCTTGAGGAAAAGGATCTCTAAATGGGGAGGGTATTGTCATGTACCTTGAGCCGAGTCTTTTGGGCCATAGCTTTAAGTTTAATAACTATCCAATTGTCTTTACTTTTATTAATCTGGTTATTTTTGTCTTTAGTTTTTTAAGTGGATTAGGTTAGTTATAGATCAACGGTTAGGTGTTTAATCTGTGGTTGAGAAAGGGAGGTTGAAATATATTATGAGAGAAGTGATTTGTAAGAGAATTTTATGAATGAATATAAGTGTTTTTCATACTCTTCCTTGAATTAGAATAGAAGGTACTATTACTAACCGACTCGCCCTTGTCAATTTTTGACATAACGTAGCCTTAGAATCTGATAAGAATCCTAGTGATATTGGTTTATTTAATAATCGGGTAACTGCTAGAGGGGTTCTTATTCAGCAGAATAAACAAATTCTTCAACAAAAGGCTAGAGTTTGTTGGTACCTAAAAATTGATTCTAGGAAAAACAATGTATTGTAGAAGTACTTTCTTTAGATTTGGAAATCAAAATCGTACAAAGCAAGCCTAAACCACGATAATAGTCGTTCCCCCTGCCTCGGTGATAAAAAGAGGAAATGGTTGATCTTAGGGGAGAGAAGCAAAGAAAGTTGAAGGGATTCTGTGTTTTGGATTATGCGTAGAGTTGCAGAACTATTTGAGAGAAATCACAGAGTTTATGAGAATTGTAAGCTTGTTGTGATTTTGAAATGGGCTAAAGAGCCTATTTATAATAATTTTGGAACACACATATCTTTTCTTGTAAAATAGTGGAAGTAGTGAAGAGATGGGGTAACCGCCCATTATCCCTGGGAATTTCTAGAAAATCACGATTCCATTATCTCATCAACTGCTCCAGCTTTACCACTATTTTGTAACTTCCAGATCATGGGGTGTTACCACGCCACATGTTGCTATAACCGCTAGACCAAAACCCCATGGATAATCCCCCATGTAACATGATTTGATTTTTCGTAGGAATTGGTGGAGTCGTGGACTCAGGATAGTGCTAGCACTAGCCATGATTTTGCTAGTAAGGCCTAGAAAAATTAGCACCACAAAAGAAGGAAAATGCTAGCAATGGTGCTAGAGAGAAAAAGAATACTAGCAATGGCGCTAGCCGTGCTAACAAGTTAGCGCAGGAGCTAGCGCAGCGCTAGCGTTGTTAGCCAGTACTAACGAGTTAGCGCTGGAGCAAGCCGAGCGTTAACGACACTATGACCTGTTTTGTGCGTGCTTTGTTAGTTTTTCGGTTTTTTGGCTTTTTCCTGGCCTTTTAGCACATGTGTGTGCTACTTGTTGGTATTGAAAGTGTGACTATGGTTTGTTAAGGCTAGCACTTGCTAGTGCCATGATTATTGGCTATGCACCACTAGCTTTGATATTCATTAATTTTGTGGCTATATTTATGGCTTGTTTAGAGTTTCTCAATTGTATGAGATTTATTGTTAGTATTTTATGATTAACTTTTATGCAATGCATACTGAACATTTTTTCAACAGATTCAGCCGTGGAAGTTTGCAACTTGAAATTATGCTTGATGCAACTCTGCAATTAGATGATGTTTTAGGGTAAAAAAATAAATGTACTGCAAAGTGGTACTTTCAAGTAGGTTCAAGAGATTAAGCTCGAACAGGACGAGCCTAAACTAAGAAATGGCCGTTCACGTCCTGCTTCGATTGCAAAGATGGAAAGGATTTGGGTAGGTATTAGGGGAGGGAAGCATAGAATGTTGAGAAATATCAGTAGTGTGTGAAGAAGAATGGATTCTCCGTAGAGAATCGCTAATTCTGTAAGTTTTGGTTTCTTCATACTGATTGTGTGGTTGTCTCGTTCTGCCTTGTTTCGAATAGATGAGAATCATCTATTTATAGTTTGAAGAGGACACACTGATATTCTCATAAGTCGTGGAAGTTCAGAAGAGGTGGAGAAGTGATGATTGTGGAAATTGCAATGGGGCGGTTCTCAAAAGGTAGGGAAGACCTATCTGACCACTACTCCTCATCCTCTCAACTGCTCAGTAACCGCCCACTCCTTGTTACCTTCTTATTGGTAGGGTTTGTGTAACCACTCACGATCTCGTAGACCACCAGACCAATACCCCAATGCAAATCCCTCTATGTTGTATTTTGATATCTCGTGAAAATAGTGGAGTTATAAACTACCATGGTTTTGATTAATTCAAGTGAAATCAAATGACCTGCTAAGTCAGTGAAGTAAGTTATGCAACTCACTTGATTGATATCCAGACTGATTAGTGTCGAGTCTGGGAATTTTAGTGTTCATGTACCTGTTTGAAAGTAAGATGACATATTTATGGCTAAGTATTAGCTTAAAAGCGACTCATCCTAAGTCTGAGAGGCTTTTGAGGCCAAATGTTGTAGAGGGTTCTCCAAGCAAGGAAACCTGCTGAAATTCATAAAAGACTAAATGTAGGACCTATATTGAGAGGAAAGACATATTTTTGAGGAAAGTAACTAGCAAAGCTAACACTAGCTACTTAGTGTAAATAAGAATATGCTAACTCTCTTAACATAAAAGGCTAGTTTGCTAACGTCTCAGGAGTAACACCAACATGCATAACTTTTGGTAAATGTTAATTGTACTAGGGCTAGGAATCTAGCGCCAAGGAGGTTTGAAGTTAGCACTTCAATTGAATAGTTAGCATTGATGTTTTAGCACAAATATACTTGTGTCTAAGTCGTTTAGTTAGCGCGTTGGGATTTGCTAGAAATGCATTGGAGCTAGGGAAAGGGTGCCAGTACTAGGGGCGTAGGCCACAACAAGGGCGCTAGTCACAAGAAAGGGCGTTAGCCACCAAGAGCGTTAGTCACCAAGGGCGTTAGCGGAAGGGAGTTAGCCATCAAGAGCGTTAGGCTCAAGGGCGTTGGCCATTGGAGTTTGCTAAGGACTTTAGCCACATGCGTTATCCATATGCGTTAGCAAAGGGGTTATCCGTAAGGGCATTAGCACAAGGGCGCTTGTCAAGGGCGTTAGCGCAAAGGAGTTAGCCACCGATGGCGTTAGTGCAAGGGCGTTAGCCATGGGCGCTAGCCTCAATGGCATTATCCATGGGTGTTAGCCTCAAGGGTGCTAGCTTCAAGAGCTTTTCTTTTGTTACTAAAATTAGGGTTACCACTTTGGTGCTAAAGTTTAGGTGCCAAGCTGACCATACGTTGGCTAAGGCCTTATTAGGCTAACATGTACTAGCTAACAGCACCTCTCAGGTGCTAGGGTTTAGCGCCAGAAAAGTTAGCGCTCTTAGCGTTATTGTGGCTAACTAGTGCCAATGCGATGCTAAGCTGAATGGCTAGTGTTATCTTGGGTTAATATGAGAAAAGGCTAGGGTTAGCCTAACTAAGAGGTTTAGTGCATCTTTTATGGCATTTCTCCTCGACTGTGGCGCATCAGAGAGAGTGGCGCATTATTTGTAGCTTATATTTAAGAAAAGTGCTAAAGTAGCATATTTGGGCTCGAAAGAGCAATTTGAGGAGCATTCGTTGTGAATGAAGCGTTAAGCTATAATGTTGTTTCAGGGTTTAAGCATTAGCTATTCCCGAATTTGATGCGCACTCGAGACAAGTTCATGAAATTCAGCCGTGGAATTTTATACGACTTGAGACTAGTTCGATATGGCATAAATATTGTGAGTATTGAGGAGGCTACGAGGCCAGTTTGGAATGTTTGTAGTTGTTTAGAGAAGACTCAAGTTTGCTCTACACTAGTGAGTAATCCATCTAGGAGCTTGAGACTTAGAGATTATAGACTACATTGTTAGCATGGAATGCCAATAGCCCTTTTATAGAGACTGCATCCTCGATTCGCTTATGGAATGACTGCATCCTCAATTCACCTGCGGAATATAAGGAGGAATACAGTATTTTCTGTTTTGAGGTGAAGTCAGAAGTATGCACACAAGTATATGCGGATAATTCTACGTTCCCGCAACTAGGCAGAAGGGTGATTTTATAATTTTAAACCTTGTCAAAAACTCACCATCTACATTAAGTCCCCTGCTTACTAACGAACAGTATGTTGCACAGTAAGCAGTAGATGGTGACAGTATGCTTATAATAATTATATACGCATAATTTGAATTTTAAAAGCAGAAGAAGGTATACTTAACTTCTGGTTTCCAAGTACTGGGATAAATGCCCCTTAGCGTGAGTTTTGGATGTGCTTAGTAGATGTTCACGTTCTTGCCTGGAACTCCAATTCGTGAGCCAAGGGAAGTGTAACTAAGTTGAACTTCTGATTCAGTCATGTTGGTTGAACAGCTACCAGCATGGTCATGGAGAGTACGCCTATGAGGATCCTGATAGACACATTTTTATGTCTAAATTATGCTAAATTATCTATTCTACAAGTTTGATTTTGTACTTATTATGGGGTTTTTATGTCTTTGTAGGTATTTTTGAGAAATAAATATTTATGGAAAAATCAGATCAAAAAAGTAGTAAAGGCACCCACCAGTTGGATTACGGGCACTCTCATTTCAAAGTCAAATTCCGGATTTGGCGGGAAGAAACTCTTCACGCGTAAAACAGATTTTGTGATGATTTTGAACCGAAGTCAAAGGAATTTAAAACTTGTTTTTGATATCTCAAATTGAAGAAACACTCAAGTTATGATCAACACACGTCATTCATGAGTGTTTCACCCGGAAAAAATAGCAGAAAAATTCAAGTTACGGTCGGAAAAAGAAACATTCTCTGATTCGGATTAACAAGTATTTGGAGTTGGTTTTGGATGGATTTTTGCATCCTTATCGGTTAAGGAAGGCTATTAGGGTTTACTAATCCTATAAATAGCCAAGAGATTGAAGAAAAAAAGCAGCCAGAGACGTAACAAAAAATTCCAGAATAAAAAAAGAAATTATGCTGGTGAAGAAGAAGACGAAGAACATAAGGCTAGAGAAAACTGTCATTGATTCTTTCGCCTTTTGTTTCATAATTCTTCAGCGTTCAGAAACCGTATTTTATTGCTTCTGTTTTCTATTCTTTTCATCCACACAAAGAACACAGCTTGCAACAGTTATAATCGTATCAAACCTTCTGTGTTGTTTTTATTTCTTCTTTGTAAACACTTTTTGAGTTATGAAAATTATTTTGAGAGTGTTTCCAATATGATGAGCTAATCACCATCACTGGGGCGACGTAGGAAGCTATTTTTCCAATAATAAAGTGGTAATTCTTATTTTATTAATTTTTTGTAATTCTTTTATAATTATTTGCTTTGAATTAAAATTGGAAAAAATGACTTTTATCAATTAGTTGTGTTTTCTTTTGATGGGTCATGCTGAGTCTAGAGCTTTTGATGTCTCATACTTTTGATTTACAACTAATATTTTGGAAATCTAACTTTGACAATATTTTGAATAAATTGAATATATGAATTGCAAAATAATTAATAAGTTTAATCACTTGAAAAATTGGCTAATGGTGGAATCCTTAGTCTCAGTTCTTTCCACAATTCTTGAATCAATTTTACTTTAATTTTCTTTATTTTTGGTATTACAAATTAGGTTTAAAAATCATATATTTACAAGTCTGAGTATCGAATCTTTTACCACTATTTTAAAACAACATCAATTTTTGGCGCCGCCGACGCAGACTTGTCTTTAGGTTTAGAGTTTTAGATTTATTTTTTAGGTTTTTATTTTTTAGTATTATTTTTACTTTGTTTTATTTTACGTTTCTTTGGGTGTTTATCTTTTTGTTACAGGTTTTGGATTGTGGATTAAAAGGAAATTGAGCCAAAGACTTTGGTGATTAAAGTTAAAGTTAAAGCTAAAAGAACGGAAAAGAAGACAAAGAACTTTATTTTTAATTAGATTTTATTTTTAATTTTTAGGTTTTATTTATTTCTCTTTTTAGAAAATTGCATTAGGTAATCTTTGATTATTCATGTAATTTTTCTTTTATTTTTGGATACTTTTGGACTTTATTTTGGGACTTTGGACATTAATATTATTTTTTAAATCCTACGGAAGGGTAATTTGAATATAAACTACAACAGAGAAGGACGACAATTACTATATTATCTCGGCGCCTCGGGTTCGTACATTGACACAGGAGTCGGTGGCCCGAGTCGACTACAACCGATTCATCCCCCGTCTGGTACGGAAGGTAAGACTCGATCAACCCACGAATCCCCTGCAAGTGGGTTTACTGTATTCCTTCGTATGCATATATGTTTAGGATTTGAATACGGAATTATTTTATAATAAAGGGCAAGAACTGGTCATACAAGATAAGGACTCGGATTTCATCATTGTTTCCATCTTGCCCGCTATATGAACACGTTACCAAATGCGAACCTAAGCTTAAAATTTTGAATAGAAAGAGACTGATAGGGTAACGAGCTTATAGGAAACTCGTTCAAAAAGACTGTATTGGTTACTTTGTTATCCTACGTCAAAGTTCAGGAAGATTATTTTAAGTTGATTAGAGTCGCCTTATAACCCAAGGAAACGTTGCCAAAGAGACAGGGTTATCAAAGCTCCTTAGAGCTTATCCTATTTCTGTTCGACTTAATCTAATTCGGATCTTTCAAAGAGGTTTGCTAAAACTGTAACTAGTTTCCTTTTGAAAGAATAAGAGCTGGTTTAGAAACAATCTAAGTGGAGCCATCATGCTTTTTGTTCTAGATTCAATAGGTTTGATTTGGTTGAGTCATCCTTGCTTGTGATTGTTTAGAATTCCCTTCCAATTAGGATTTATTTATTCTTAGTTTTTTTAATGTATGCCAAGACCGCTTGAAATCATCACTGAGCGAGCTTGGGAAAGAGATACTCTAGATCGTTTGATTAGTGAAAAACCTAGTAGTTTTTTCCCTGGAAACGAGGAACTCGAAGACTCTTCTTTTGAGGGCCCTATTTTTGGAAATTTCAATTTCGAGAATTTGACACTGTCTGAAGAAGTTACTTTTAGTCCTTTGATATTGCCAGCAATGGGAACTTTAAAAGCTTTGTTGAACCCAACTAGGACTTCTCGTCCATCATGTATCAAGTTAGCTGAAACTTAAGCAAACTATGAGTTGAAACCTGGGACCGTACAGATGCTCCTAATCTTCTTAGGGAAAGAAAATGAAAACCCTTGTTTCCATGTTAGGGATTTTGAGGAAATATGTAGTACCATCGGGATTAAGGACCTAGATGACGAAGCATTGATTTTAGATTGTTTCCTTTTTCATTAAGAGACAAAGCCAAATCTTGGCTATATAGTTTGACTTCTGAGTCAATTGAAATCTATGAACAACTTACATCTGCCTTTTTCCAGAAGTTTTTCCCTAGGCACAAAACATTATCTATTAGGCAGCAGATTTTCATATTTACTCAACAAGAGGGAGAATCTTTATATAGGTATTTAGAAAGGTTCAATGACTTATTATCACAATGTCCTCATCATGGTTTAGAAAAATTAAGGCTAGTTCAGATCCTCTACGAGGGTTTAGATTATTCGACAATAACCATGGTTGGGTCTTTATGCACAGGCGGGTTTGAAAATAAAACTGTCGATGGTGCGATGATATTTTTGAATGGCATCACCGAAAAAACCCAACAATGGGAAAACAGTAGGGAGCCCCAGAAATAGAAGGATCTTTTAATTCAGATGCCAAAATAGCATCTATATCTAAAAGGTTAGAAGCTTTAGAATTGAGTCAATCTAGTTGTGTAATTGAGCCCAAATCATTTTGGGAATGACAGATTGTTGAAGAGCATGCCCATGCCATTTATAATAACACTAGTTTGATAATCATCAGAAGTTTGACCCTTATTCAGAAACCTATAACCATGGTTGGAGAAACCATCCTAACCTTTCTTGGTCTAAGGGACAAAATCAAGGTCAGCCTAGTAATTCTAAGGTTCCCCAGGTTTTGGTTATACTAAGAATCCTTCTGGACTGGTACAATTTCAGAATCAGAAAGATAAGACGATCATGAGTTTAGCAGAGTCTGTCGCCTCATTAACTCAGAACACTAAAGATTTTCAGCAGTTTTTCAACCAAAGTTTAAGAGAAAATCAAAAGATTGTTCAAGCTAACAGTCAGGCTATTTCCAATTTAGAAACCCAGTTTGGTCAAATCGCTGAGTCTTTGAGAGAAAGAGAAAAAGGCAAGTTCCCTATTCAACCACGCCCCATTCCTAGAGGAGTTCATAAAGTATCTTCTGGGGAGAAATCATCAAATCATGTGAATGCAATTAGAACCCTTAGGAATGGTAAAGTGGTAGACAACAAGGTAACCATGCCTGATAGTGAACATATTGTAGTTCACCCTTCTGAGCCATTAACTGTTAAGACTGATGAAGTCTCTAAAGAGCCCGATGTAGTTCCTCATAAGCCAGATTTTGTGCCCAGAGCCCCGTTCCCTCAACTGCTAGCACCAACAAAGAAGGAATCCAACTTTAATGACATATTAGAGGTTTTTAAGCAAGTCACTATCAATCTTCCATTATTAGATGCAATTAGGAAGATTCCTATTTATGCCAAGTTCCTTAAGGATATGTGTACGCGAAAGCGAAAGCTTACTGTACAAAAGAAAGCCTTTCTAGCTAATCATGTGAGTTCCATTATCCAGAACAATACAACTCATAAGTACAAAGACCCAGGTTCCCCAACTATTTCTTGCATAATAGGTAACTACTGTGTTGAGAAACCGTTACTTGACTTAGGAGCTAGTGTGAACTTACTTCTGTACCATGTGTACCTTCAGCTAGGACTTGGTGAGTTGAAACCTACTCAGATAACACTGCAATTAGCTGATAGGTCTGTGAGAATTCCTCGTGGTGTCATATAGGATGTTCTTATTGAGGTCGGTAAGTTTATTTATCCATTAGATTTTTTTGTCCTTGATACCCAACATGTCCCTGACCCAGAGAATCAGATACCTGTGATATTAGGTCGCCCGTTTTTAGCTACATCTAATGCGATCATTAACTTTCGAAATAGTATTATGAACTTATCTTTTGGTAATATGACTATTGAGCTGAATATTTTCAATATTAGTAAGCAACCAGCTGAGCTAGATGACACGTGCATTGAAGAGGTAGACATTATAAGAATATTAGTTCAGGAGTCATTACCAAACACTTTGTTAGAAGATCTATTAGAGAAATGCCTAGCCCACTTTGGGTTTGATTTTGATGACGATATTGTGATTAATGAGGTGAATGCTTTGTCAGATTCAGCCCCTTTGATAGACACTAGTAATGGATGGAAACCTAAGTTCGAACCATTACCAGTTTCTAAGTCTACCCTAATTCCTTCTTTAGAAGAGCCTCCTAAGTTGGACCTTAAACAACTACCAGATACTCTGAAGTATGTGTAATTAGGCACATCTGAAACTTTGCCTTTGATTGAAGCATCCGAATTGGATAGTAACCAGGAGAGTAGGCTAGTGACCATGCTTAAAGACAATAAGGAAGCTTTAGGGTGGACCATAACATACATTAAGGGTATAAGTCATATTGTTTGTATGCATCAGATTCATTTAGAGGATGATGCCAAACCGTCTAGGGAGATACAACGTTGATTTAACCCTAGCATGAAAGAAGTAGTTCGAACTGAGGTACTTAAGTTTTTAGATGCGGGTATTATCTACCCTAACTCAGATAGTAAGTGGGTCAACACCGTTCAAGTAGTTCCCAAGAAATCAGGAATCATTGTAGTCTAGAATGATAACAATGAGTTAATCACAACCCGAGTGACCACGGGGTGGCGTGTTTGTATTTACTATAGAAAACTCAACAAGGTCACAAGGAAGGACCACTTTCCCATTTCTTTCATCGACCAAATGCTTCAGAAATTAGTTGGACATAGCCATTATTGCTTGCTAGATGGTTTTTGTGGTTATATCAGATTGTTATTGCCCCAGAAGACCAAGAGAAAACCACTTTTACTTGTCCCTTTGGTACCTTTGCATATAGACGCATGCCTTTCGGGTTGTGTAATACACCCACTACTTTTCAGCGTTGTATGATGAGCATATTTTCTGACATGGTAGAACAGTTTCTAGAGGTCTTTATGGATGATTTTTCAGTATTTGGGTCATCTTTTGATGATTGCTTGCATTATTTGACATTAGTGTTGACTATATGTAAGGAAAAGAATTTAATGCTTAATCGGGAAAAATGCCATTTCATGGTTCGATCAGGAATTGTTTTAGGGCATATCGTATCTTCTAAGGGTATAGAGGTAGACAAAGACAAGGTTGACCTTATTAAGACTTTACATTTTCTTAAAATTGTACGACATGTTAGATCATTCTTAGGGAATGCAGGTTTTTATCGTCAATTCATTAAGGATTTCAGCTTGATTTCTAGACCTCTTTGCAATATGTTTGCAAAAACTGTTAAGTTTTTCTTTGATGATGCTTGTTTAGAGGCTTTTGAGAAGCTTAAGACCTTACTCACTATCGCCCCAATAGTCTAGGCACCTAACTGGAACCTACCCTTTGAGATCATGTGTGATGCTTCAGATTATGCTATTGGTGTTGTGCTAGGTCAACGAGAAAACGAATTACTTCATGTGATTTAATATTCTAGCAAAACCCTGAATGATGCGCAACTAAACTACACCACCACAGAGAAGGAACTGTTCGATATTGTTTTTGCCTTAGATAAGTTTAGATAAAATCTCTTAGGTTCTAAGGATATAGTCTTTACTGATCATGATGCTTTAAAGTAACTTCTGTCTAAGAAGGATACTAAACCTAGATTGATTAGATGGATCCTTTTGTTACAAGAATTATATCTAGAAATTAGATACAAAAAGGGTGAAGAAAATATAGTAGCAGACCACCTGTCTATACTTGTTGTGGATTCCCCTGATGATTCTCCTCCTGTGAAAGATAGTTTTCCTGATGAACAACTATTCTTTGTTTCCCAATTACCTTGGTTTGCGAATATAGTGAATCATCTTGTTATTGGTCGAATGCCTCAGCAGTGGGGTAAACAAGATCGTTCTAGGTTTTTAGCTGAGGTAAAGCATTTCTTTTGGGACGATCCTTACTTGTTTAAGTATTGTCCATACCAGATTATTAGGAGATATATACTTGAGAATGATCAGTCCAGTATTATTTCCTTTGTGGGGGTCACTTTAGTGCTAAGAAGACTACTGCTAAGATATTGTAGTGTGAATTCTACTGGTCGTTGTTGTTTAAAGACTCCCATATTTATTGTGCTGCTTATGAGCGTTTTCAGAAGTTAAGAACCATTTCCCGTAGAAATATGCTGCCTTTGAACCCTATTTTGGTCATTGAGGTCTTTGATGTGTTGGGCATTGATTTTATGGGTCCTTTTCCTAATTCTTTTGGTTATTTTACATCCTTATTGTTATAGAATATGTATCCAAGTGGGGAGAGGCGGTTTCGTGTAAAACAAACGACCACAAGGTTGTGGTCCAGTTTTCGAATGATAACGTATTTGCACGTTTTTGTACACCGCGAGCTATAATTAGTGATGAAGGGTCACACTTTTGTAATCCAACATTTAAGCTCTTGATGAAAAAATATGGTATTACCCACAAAGTAGCTACCCCATATCACCCACAGACTAGTGGTCAAGTAGAGGTTTCCAACAGGGAGATAAAACATATTCTAGAGAAAACAGTTAATCCTAATAGGAAAGACTGGTCATTGAGGCTTACTGATGCCTTATGGGTTTACCGTACTGCGTTTAAGACCCCCATTGGAATGTCACCTTATCGTCTAGTTTTTGGAAAGGCATGTCACCTGCACGTCGAGTTAGAACATAGAGCATATTGGGATGTAAAGCAGTTAAATTTTCACTTGACAAAGCAGGAGCTCACAGGAATCTCCAGCTCAATGAGTTGGAAGAGATTCGGAAAGATGCATATGATAATGCTAGGGAGTATAAGAACAAAATGAAACTTGTGCATGATAGAAATATTTTAAGAAAGTCATTTTCTCCAGGTCAAAAAGTTCTTCTGTATGATACTCGTTTGCATCTATTCCCCGGGAAGTTACGCTCTCGGTGGACAGGTCCTTTTGTTGTTCGCACTGTCTTTCCTCATGGTGCTATTGAGATTGAGACTCAAGATGGTAGAAATCCTTTCAAGGTTAATGGTCAGAGATTGAAATCATTTTTAGAGCCTTTTCTTACAGGTGATGTTGAGGAGGTCCCTCTAGAGGACCCTGTTTACTCTGATTGACCATCAGGGTTGTTGATAGACACATTTTAGTGTCTAATTTGCACCTTAATTTCTAGTGA
>JAJJMC010015296.1:7932669-7950550 GCA_023531435.1 Papaver californicum | reverse complement strand
AATTTTGGCAATTATTTGGGCTTCAATTAATTTAAAAAGAATTATCTTATTAATCACATAGGTTGTTAGAATTACCTGATTCCTGATTCCTGGTATTTTTAAAATTATTCAAAAATCATCTTTAGGTTATTTAGTCTTTTTCTTACTCCTGGAATTTTCTAGAATTAGTTTAAATCATTATTTTCTAAAATCATCACCTTCACAAGTTCGAGAATCGAATCTTTATTTACCACTTCTAAAATTACATCAGTTGTTTTTGTACATTATTAGATTTTAGTTTTTAGGTTTTTATTTTTTGTCTTATTCTTCATAGAAGGATTGATACGCTTCACCCAAGTACTATCTTTCTGACTTACATCTTTATTCCTCTTTTTACTTATTTATTGGTACTGCTCTTTATTTTGAAACATTGAGGACATTGTTTGATTTAAGTTTTGGGGTAAGGGAGGAAATTTTAGTGCAATAATAAAAAATCCAAAGTCAAGAAGCTTGTGAACAATTCAGGATGACACTAACCATTCTAGGTAGATGGAAACTTAGATATTTTTCTATAGGAATTGGTGTGCCCAGTTAAATGGTCTATTCATAAAATGACAGAGTTCGGGTGTTAGAAATAACATGATAGTTGTCACCATATCTCAGAGTTTATCTCAACCATATCACCTTTTGTTTTTAATTTTTTTGCAATTTTTGTGTTTCTCTAAGTGATTTGGTAGGGCACCAGTATCGAATTGTTATCGCCGCCAGGATGGAGTAGAGTGTTTGAGATCAAGCCCCATTATTTTTATTTAAAAATAATAATAATAATAATAATAAATCGAGTATTGACACTTTGATAGCAATATGTGTGCGTTCTCCCTGTCTTCGTCGCCAAAGCAAGCGTGGAACGCAGGATCCATGAGAACTATCATGTTAGATGCTGATAAGGACCATGCGCTTGGATTCAATTTTATCCAATCATGTTGTCACTACATTTATAATTGTTTTATTTTCAATAAATCGATCGCTTGGACCCTTGTATATACCAGCTTGGTCGATATTAGTATTAGGATTAAGACCAGTGGGAGCGTATCTCAATCCTTTAGGATTCATCCTGGCACTAACCTTCGGACAAATATGGGAAACACCATTCACCTTAGTCAACATATGCATCATTCATCACTTCTATATCCATCTTCTAAATCTATTCATGTGATTAAACTTTGTTAGATTCTGAGTATCGTGGTTGAGGGACTATCTAAGTAGAGCTTTGTTTTCTTATATATGAATTTTAGTATGCTTGAGTAAAAATTCTTGTACATCAATTGGACTCATATAGGGTAATGATTCTCATAGCCGAAGAATTTAGTATGCCAACTAAATAGCTTGTTTAGTGTTTACCCTCAATCGTTCACAGGTAACTAGGGTTTGGAGTAGAAGGTTTTGTGGGTATACCTCTTTTAAACCCTCACGAGACAAAACTCGTCCGATAGGGACACCTATGGGTTTCAAGGCTTATTACATATGCTAAATGTAGTCGCGATTTCTGCGAAAGTGAGTTAGGATTTTATTTTCTAGATTAAATTTGCTCGAGGACTAGCAAATAGTAAGTTTGGGGGTATTTGATAGACACATTTTTGTGTCTAAATTATGCTCAATTCTTTATTCTACTAGTGCTTGCTTTTGTACTTATTATGGGGTTATATGTCTTTGTAGGTATTTTTGAGAAATAAATATTTGTGGAAAAATTGGCTCAAAAAATTACTAAAGGCACCCACCAGTTGGATTACGGTCACCCTCATTTCAAATTCAAATTCCGGATTTTGCGGGAAGAAATTTTTCACGCGTAAAACAGATTTTGTGATGATTTTGAACCGAAGTCAAATGAATTTAAAACTTGTTTTTGATATCTCAAATTGAAGAAACACTCAAGATATGATCAACACACGTCATTCATGAGTGTTTCACCCGGAAAAAATAGCAGAAAAATTCAAGTAACGGTCGAAAAAAGAAACATTCTCTGATTCGGATTAACAAGTATTTGGAGTTGGTTTTGGATGGATTTTTGCATCCTTATCGGTTAAGGAAGGCTATTAGGGTTTACTAATCCTATAAATAGCCAAGAGACTGAAGAAAGAAAGCAGTCAGAGACGTAAGAAAAAATTCCAGAAAAAAAAAATTATGCTGGTGAAGAAGAAGACGAAGAACATAAGGTGATGTAGTTTAAAAGTGGTAAATAAAGATTCGTTACTCAGACTTGTGAAGATTGATTTTAAATTTAATTTCTAAAACTAAAAGTGTGAAAACTCAAATATTTTCTTATAAAGTTGGGAGAAAACTGAGGCTAGGATTCCACTACTTTCCAATTTCAAAGTGATAATAATTTTAATCATGCAATTAAAACATTTTAGTTTGATTCTAAATCATTGCAAAAATAGATTTTCAAAACAACAACTGTATAACAAAAGCATGGAGCTTCTAGGGACCTAAGCCGAGGCATGCACCATCTAACGGAATCATAATTGCTTAACAAAAATCTTTTAAATCAATTTTTAACCAAGGCAATTAATCATAAATAAATTGCATAAATTAATTAAATACTTACCACATAATTGTTGGAAAAGTAGCTTCCTCCATAGCCTCAAAGATGAAGTTTAGCTCCTCATTGTAATGGAAAAATCCTCAAAAATCATTTTTATAACTCAAAAGTTGCTTACAATAAGAATAGAAAAATGCTCACAGACACCTTGATACGTTTATAAATGTTGTTGTGAACACCTCACACCGTACAAAAGGTATTTCGAATGAATAAGCAACAAGAAACAATTTTATGTTGCGTTTTGAATTAAAGTACGGACTGCTGTAAATGAACGACACTTTGAGTGCATAGTATGCTTCGTGTTCTTCCTTGGTAGCACCAGAAATTTCTTCGTCTGTGTACGTTTTTCTTGGCTGTTCACTTCAATTCTAAGCTTCCCAATCGTTTTCCTCCCTCTTGACACCTCTAAGCTTCCTATATATACTAATCACAGCCCTAATCCTCCTCAAACTTCCTTTAATTCTTCATTGAATCACCGATCAGGAATTTTCAAAAGAGAAAAGACTTTTTCCTGATTTCTTTTTCTTCCTTGGTTTAGCAATGCTATAAAGAAAATCAATTGATCTCTTTTAGTTCTTTCCCAATTAACTTTAGTTTCCTAATCAAGAAAATTCCATAATCACGATAGTTTCCAAATTTCAGTCTTGGTTTCCTTTTTTTCTTCCACGCTGTTCCGTGAAGAGAAAATGTCATCCCGCCAATTTTTGAAGTTTGAATTTTGGGTGTGGTTGCCCTTAACCAAAGTGTGGGTGCCTTAATCCAAGTTGAGGGTGCCTTTAACAATTCTCCAAAAACACCTACAAAGCAATAAAAACCATAATAAATACAAAATCGAATACCAACAATGTATAATATTGAGATCAAATCAGACATAAAAATGTGTCTATCATAAGGCTAGAGAAAACTATCATTGATTATGTCGCCTTTTGTTTCATATTTCTTCAGCGTTCAGAAACCGTACTTTATTGCTTCTTTTTTCTATTCTTTTCAGCCAACAGAGAACACAGCTTGCAACAGTTATAACCGTATCAAACCTTCTGTGTATTTTTGTTTCTTTATTGTAAACACTTTTTGAGCTATGAAAAATTATTTTGAGAGTGTTTCCAACATGATGAGCTAATCACCATCACTGGGGCGACGGAGGAAGCTATTTTTCCAATAATAAAGTAGTAATTCTTATTTTAATAATTTTTTGCAATTCTTTTATAATTATTTGCTTTGAATTAAAATTGGAAAAAATGATTTTTATCAATTAGTTGTGTCTTCTTTTGATGGGTCATGATGAGTCTAGAGCTTTTGATGTCTCATACTTTTGATTTACAACTAATATTTTGGAAATCTAACTTTGGCAATATTTTGAATAAATTGAATATATGAACTGCAAAATAATTATTAATGTTTAATCACTTGAAAAATTGGCTAGTGGTGGAATCCTTAGTCTCAGTTCTTTCCACAACTCTTGAATCAATTTTACTTTAAGTTTCTTTATTTTTAGTATTAAAAATTAGGTTAAAAAATCAAATCTTTACAAGTCTGAGTATCGAATCTTTTACCACTATTTTAAAACAACATCAGATCCCCATTGGTCAGGGAATAAACTTGGTTGGCTATGTCCTACCCTAGATTGAGATATGTGCCCCTAAGCACAAACCTTGACTGGGAATAGTAGGCAACCTCGTTCTTGTCAAGAATGTCATCTTACCGTGAACAAAAGTGAGGATATGGTTGGCGTTTTTCTCTCTTTCTTTCTGAAATAGGTCCTCCTCATCTCAAATAGAGGATCAAGTTAGCTGGATCAATTCTTCATGTATGAGTATAGTAAGAAATATTATTAGCTTTGTCTCCTCCAGGCAATGTCTTTGTTGTAGATTTAAGCCTTAAATTTAAACTCCTTTATAAGCAAGTAGTTGGTTCCAGTGCATGCTTAGATTTTGAGCATGTAGCAATTAAGTGCTACTGATAGAGTCAGCAGAGCGGCAGTAGATGAGAGAAAGGACACCTGGAGATGATGCTTTGAGTTATAGCCGGTAGCAGCAGAGTTGGAAATATTGGTTATCGGTAGAAGAAGCTGATTGTAGATTAGAACTGCAAGTGAGGTCGGCGGTGAACTCCAGTGCTCTTGTCGTAGAAAGGTTAATGAGGTTTTCTTGGGAGATGCAGTACGACCTGACAGGATAGTATGTCTGAGAAGATGAAAGTCCATGGAAAGACAAGGTCTCTATAAGGCTGAGTCTTCTGAATCCCTTTTGGGAACCCTAATTTGCACACCATTCTCTTCCGAAGTTGTTGAAGTTTCATACGATGTTGGATTTTGACGTTTGAATAACTTGAATAAAGGATGTTTCAGATGAATGTAATGGGTTTTGAATTTGAAAGTTCAAATATATGTTTTTGGAGTTATATTGAACTTATGAAAGGGAAGGTATTTTTAGGCGTAATATGCCTTGAGACACTTACCATTATGACTGTCCCTACAGGCTCTCCATTCATATTAACCAGCTTGTAATACCCGCTTGGCATGGCCTTGGAGATCACGTAAGGCCCTTCCCACTTTGGAGCAAATTTCGGAGCGGACATATCTTCTCGAATATGCTTAGATGTCCTAAATACCAGATCCCCTACTTGAAATACTCGTAGTTGCATTGCCTTGTCGTACGCCCTGGAAATCCTTTATCGATAAGTCTTTGCATATTTTTCTGCTCTGGCTCGCCTAGATTTAAATATGAATAAATCCGCAACTCGAGAACTGGGTATTTCGGACTCATCCCAATAAACTCTGCTCGTTGCTGCGATTCTGGCTGATGGGACTTTAATCTCTGCAGGTAGAATTGCATCGGCCCTATATACAAGAGAATATGGTGAGGTTCCTATAGAACCCTTCGGAGAAGTTATGTATGCCCATAAAGCCATAGGCAACTGTTCATGCCATGTTCTTATATGGTCATAAACAGTACGACTTAAGATGTTAATGATAGTTTTGTTGGTGCTTTCAGCTTGCCCATTCCCTTGAGGGTAATATGGTGTGGAGAATACCTGCTTGATGCCATGGATTTTGAGTAATTTTCGCACATATTTATTTGCAAACAGAGTATCATTGTCTGTTACGATGTGTTTTGGTATCCCAAATCTGTATATGATATATTCTTTGATGAATATCGTTATTGTTGCTCCAGTTGTACTTCTGAGAGGCACATCTTTGACCCATTTGGTGAAATAATCCATGGAAGTGAGTATGTACTCGTGTTTCTTTGACGAGGATGGATTGATTTTACCAATGAGATCCAGTCCTCAACTGTAGAATGGCCAAGGGATGCTTACCGAGTGAAGAGGAAGACAAGGTGTGTGGATGAGGTTTCCGTGGATTTGACATTGGTGATATTTCTGAAATAAATGTAGCTGCATCGTTTTCCATGGTCGTCCAGTGGTATTTCTCATGGACTTGAAGAAATAATTTTCTCTTGCCTTGATGTTCCCCTTCATGCATTTCCTTCAGGATAATCTGGATGACTTCTTTTGCCAGACATCGCAACAAATCTCCACCAAAGCTTTTTCGGTATAGTATTCCTTCGTGGAAGACAAATCTTTTGGCCTTTTGGATCAAACGTGTCGCTTCCTGCTTTTCCTGGGATAGAATATTATCTTGAAGGTATTTGATATACGGCTCCCGCCAGTCTCCGAAACTGTGTATAGTTAGTATTTCTGACTGTTGTGGCGGGATTTGACAATTAGGCAAGATCCATATAATAACCGTGATTGAGCCTCCATGGTAGGCCAGTAATACCAAAGATGTTAGAGACGTCTATATAAGTTTATTACCAGTGTCTGACCGCACATCTCACGGTGCCCCTGACTAAGTCGCCCTTGTGCCTCATTGTCTCCTAGACATCTTGATAGGGATCCGTTTGAATTTCTATGATACAATATCCCATGTAATAAAAAGAAATGTTTCAAATCCTTAAGACTGACCTTCCCTTGGCTATACGGGTTGCTGAGCTCTTGGATGATATGCGTCCTCCAATCGTTGGTTTGTTCTCCATCGGGATTGTCCATCCAGGTTGAGGGCATGGTGCGTCTCTGTACGGTGAGATTTGTTTCCGAGTCTTCAAATTAGAGTTTCGAGGCTAGGGTTTCCAAGCAATCGTCATGTCTGTTGTTGGTGCGTCCCGTATTTATGATTGTCGCCTCGATAAAGTTAGTTAAGAGATTTTGTGCCTCGTTCCTATACGGGGCTAGGGTTGCTTCCTTGAGACAATATACGCAATTCATTTGATTCACTAGTAACTTCGAGTTTCCTCTTATTTCAAGACATGTGGCTCCAGCTTGCTTGGCTATCGATAATCCCAGTAGAAAGGATTCATACTCGGCAGAGTTATTGGTGCATTGGTAGTCCAACTTGAATGAATGCGATAATACTTCACCCGTTGGCGAAACTAGCATAACACCGGCTCCTCTGGTATTGTTATTAGGGGTAGCAGAGCTGTCAAAGTATAATATCCAGGCTTCTTCTTCGGCGAGTGAGATTTCTGGTAATTCTCCAAGTATATCTTCGTGTGTTGGAGTATCGTCTTCTCTACTGGAAATGATGCAAGTAGCTCTGCGACCGCTTATCCCTTTACAGCTTTTAGTGATACACATGATATGTGAAAAACTATGACATATGTAGGAACCATTTTGCTTCTCGTCCTATGAGAGCATGTTTTGATAGTAAAAATTTTATAGGGTCATCCTTGGCCATCAACACTAATCTATTTGCTAGTAGATAATGTCGAAACTTCTAAACAACATGCACCAAGGATAGGAAATCTCTTTCAACTTTGAGGTATCTTAGTTCTGCATCTTTTAACGTACGACTAAGATAGTATATAGGACATTCAGTCCCCATATCGTCTTCTTGAGCCAATAATGCTCATATGGCTACTTCACTAAAGGCTGTGTAGAGAAGTAATGGTTTCCCCGAAGTTGCAGATTTCATAATGGCTGGTGATAACAATAATTGTTGAATTTGACGAAATACGTTTTGTTGTGTAGATGACCAGAAAAAACTCGCCTCTTTCTTCAACAGGGGTGTAAATAAAGCAACAAATTGAGCTAATCCGGGGATAAAGCGTCGAATATATGATACCTTTCTCATAAAGCTTTTAAGTTCCCTTACGGTGCGCGGTGGTGGCATGGTGGTGATAGCCTGTGTTTTGGTCGGGTCGACCTTGATCCCTTCTGTTGTTACCAGAAATCCCAGAAACTTCTCATAGGATACACCAAAGGCGCACTTCAGAAGATTCATCTTTAAATAGTATTCTCAGTATCTCTCGAAGACTTGGCGTATGACATTTGCATGGGACACTCTGGTTTTGGATTTTACTACCACGTCGTAGACATAATCTTCTACTTACTTGTGCATCATGTCGTGAAATATTGATATCATGCCCCTTTGGTAAGTAGCGTCGGAATTCTTCAATCCGAAGGGTATCACTGTGTAATAGAAGTTCCCGATGGGAGTTCGGATTGCGGCCTTCTCAGCATCATACTCGTACATCTTTATTTGATTGTATCCACTATAGCCATCCATGAATAAAAACATGTCATGTCCACTGGTAGCATCCACGAGCATGTCGATGTTTGGAAGAGGAAAGTCATCCTTGGGACAGGATTTGTTAGGGTTCTTGAAGTCCACACAATATCTTATTTGTCCATTCTTTTTCTTGACGGAGACAACGTTAGCCAACCATGTGGGGTGTTGGATAGGTTTGATAAAGCCTGCTACTAGTAACTTCTGAATTTCGATCTTGATTTGCTCCTCGACTTTGTGTATGAACTGCCTGCGTTGTTATTTGACTGGTTTGGCATCAGGAGCAGCGTGTAGATGATGAATGACTAGTTTGTAATCCAACCCTGGCATTTCTTCATAAGTCCAAGCCTGAGCTGATTGAAACTAGTTGTAGATTTTCTTTTGTTCCTAAATTGATGGTTTCAAGCGTATCAGCCGTAGCATCTATACCATCTTGTAATTATCGCGGTGGATCATGAACTTCTTCATTATATTGCTCCTCATTGTGGCTGCATATCTGTGGGCGGGGAGATTCTTCACATGTCTCCCATGTTAATTGATAACAGGGATTGCGAAGGTATACTATTCTTCCCTTGTTGTCGCAGCTGGTTACGAAACTGTGGCCTCTTTTAGCAGGTTGAGGGTTTGTGACGCTGGATGTCTCGTAATGATACTTAGAGGATCTGGAAGTTACTTCTTGTGACCAGTTCTTGCAGTGAATATTGATGGTTCATCTTCTATAGATACCCTGTCGGGTAACGGCATGCTGTAGACCTTGTTGGATGGTCCAACGGCATCATCTTCTGGTTTGAAGAACTGAGCATCATATATTGGAGTGTAGAGTGACAGCGACGCTATTATGCGTATGATTTTCCCATCCAGAACTGCTTTCACGCATTGATGGCAGGTGGAAGAAACAACTTTGTTGTCGTATAGCCATGGGCGCCCCAGTATCATGTGATATTCGGGATCTTTCGTAATGATGTGGAATTTAACCTTGGATAAAATGGGACTAACTTGTAAATTCAAATAAATATGGCTATTGGAATTAGTGTGATTACCTTCGAAATCCTTCATTGCTATGGGATGTTGTATGATCTGGCTCTGTGGAACTTATGTAACCTTGATTGTCATGAGTGTAATGAAATTGGCAATTGCTCCCGTGTCGATAAGGGCCCTCTTAAATTCGGACTCCTTGACATGAGCAATAACGTACAGGGCTCGGTTGTGACCTTCTTCGGCCATCATGTCCTTCTCGGTAAAGGTGAGTTATTTATAGTTGGGCTATCTTACATGAATATTTCTATTTCCATCGGTGACGGCATCATGTGTGTGACCAAGGCTATACAGTTGAGAGCAGCAAAGGTGTCAACACGTTGATCCTTGGAAAAGTGAAGAAGCTCACACAAGTTTTCAATTAGAAACACGACTTCTTGGTTCACTGGTTTTTCCGTAGTGGTGAAGCTCCCGACATTGTGAGGTGGGGGATCACAAGTCGAGAAATATATCCCTGGTTCCGTGGAACATGGGCCTCGTTCGAAGGCGCTATGATATCCTACTTCCTCTATTAATTTTACAAGGGAAGATAACAAGTCACCTACCGCATCTTCCAGTCTTGCTAGAATTCTTGTTTGAGATTCTTGTCTTCGCATCAACTCAGCCAGGGTGATTGGGGTTTCGAGCACTTTAGTAGTACCGTTGGTGGGACGTGGGTTGGTGATGCTATTGAATGCTGGAGATAGGTTGTGCGTATCACCATTGATATTGACAGAAGCTAGACCAGCGCTAACGACGCTATGGCCTGTTCGGTGCGTGTTTTGTTAGTTTTTCCTTTTTTTGGCTTTTTTTGGCCTTTTGGCACATGTGTGTGCTACTTATTGGTATTGAGAGTGTGACTAGGGTTTGCCAAGGCTAGCACTTGCTAGTGCCATGATTATTGTCTATGAACCACTAGCTTTTATATTCATTAATGTCGTGGCCATATTTATGGCTTGTTTAGAGTTTCTCAATTGTTTGAGATTTATTGTTAGCATTTTATGCTTAACTTTTATGCAGTCCATACACAACATTTTCAAGAGATTGAGCTGTGGAAGTTTGCAACTTGAAATTATGCTTGATGCGACTCTGCAATTAGATGGTATGCATCTAATTAACGTTTTTATTCAGATATGGCTTAGCCTCTGTTCTGAATTTCCGTAATTTTGTATAATCAACATATTCTGTATTATACAAATAGATTTCATAAAAGCACATGAAATAACGAGGATTTAGTTGAGTATAGCTCTGGAATTTCTATGATGCATATATATACAAAAAAGAGCTACATGGCTAATCTAGCTAGGAGTTGAATATCCCTTCTCGATTTTCTTGCAGAATGTAGGATAGTAGTAATATTCATAATTCTGATGTTATGTCAGGAAATTAAACACATTTATTTTGTGCTTCTGCAGCTTGGCAGAAAAATAAAATATTATAATTTTCTCCCTTCTCAAAAATACACCATCAAAAGAGTTAAGTGGTTAATAGAGGGGTATTCTAATACAAATTTCTTACATACTTCTCTGAAGATTAGAAAACAACAAAACTCTATTACAAAGTTAGAAAATGTGAATGGTTGTATGGTGACCTCCCAAAAAGATATTTCTGACATTCTTGTTAATCACTTTAATGAGAAATTTAAATTCAAAAAAGTGGAATTTACTGAGGTTTTAATGTTATTCCCGAGGTCATTATTGATGAAGATAATGTGCTAGACTTTGTTTCTTCTGATTCTAAGTTAAAGATGTCGTTATTGATCTTGATAGCTCCGCTGGTCCGGATGGGTTTGATGGTTGGTTTTATAGATTTTCTTGGGATATTTTGGGTGGGGACTTGATTAGGGCAGTGCAGTATTGCTGGAAGATGGGCTTTATAACTAATGTTTTGAATTTAAATTTCATTGTGATTCTACTTAAGGTTTTTGGTGCTGAAAAGGCTAATCAATTTAGGCCTATTGGATTAAATAATTTTATTTTTAAAGTCTTCACTAAGATCATTTCAAGTAGGATGAGTAGTTTATTCCTAAGATTATTTTTTCTCAACAAGGTGCATTTATCAAAGGAAGAAACATACAAGAGAAAATAGTTCTTGCTTCAGAAATAATCAATGAACTTGATACTATGAGAAAACGGGAGTAGAATGTGGGGCTCAAAATAAATATCACTCAAGATTATAATTCCTTAAGTTGGGAATTCTTTCAAGAATTTTAAGCATTTTGAGTTTTATGATAAAGGAATTCAGTGGTTAAAAACTTTGTTTACTTCTGCTAGAATCTCAATTGATGGTGGTCCATATGGTTATTTTTCAGCGGGTAGGGGGTTAAGACAGGGTGACCCCTTGTCTCTCATCTTATTTGTTATTGTTGAGGATGTTTTGATTATAATATATGGTGAACAGAGATGGTGTACAACCTACCCATATATTGTTCTGCAGATGATATCATCTTGTTTTTGCAATGGAGATAGAAGGAATATTAGAGGTTTGATGCAGGTTCTCAAAGAGTATCAAAATTATTCTGAAAAAGTTGTGAGTATTGATAAAAGTAAGTGCTTTGTGGGGGGTAATTTTCATGCAAGAAAACTGCAGATTGTTGAGGAGTGTTAGATGGGTCTCTCCTGCTTTCCTTATAAGTATACTGGAGTTATTCTGGCTCCTGGTAGGGTGAGGACTATTCAAGTATAGGGGTGTGTGGAAATCCTGCAAAGTAAGTTGGCTGGTTGGAAAGGAAGACTTTTAGCTTTTGAAGAAAGGTTAGTGTTGGTTAAATCTGTTTTGTGAAGCATTCCAGTCTACAACATGGCAGTCTACAAGTGGCCAAAAAGAGTTATAAAGGAATGTGAACTAATAATAAGAAACTTCTTGTGGTCTGGGGATACAACTGCTAAAAAGCTGGTTACTTTAAAGTGGGATTTGGTTTGTCTTCCCTTAGAGGAAGATGATCTGGGAATAAAAAGGTGGGAGGTGAAAAATAAAGCTCTCTTGATTAAGCTTTGGTGGAAAATTCATTCTGGTACTGATGATTGGACTAATTTATTCCATGCAAAATTTAAATCCAAATCTTATGATTGGATCAAATATTATAAGTAATCATTTATTTTCCTGAAATAAAATGGGTAATGGAGGATGTGTAAGATAAGTTTAGATGGATTGTACGTAGGAAATGGTAAACAAATCTCTGTGTGGAAAGATGCTTGGATAAAACAAGCCTTTGGATGTCATGATTCCTGATAATGATTTTATGTTGCAGAATGAGAATCTTATGGTTGTTGATATTTTGAGTAATGGAGAATGGTGTATTCCTTCTAATCTTCTCAATTGCTTTGAAGTTGTTGAATTTCTAGTTGTTAATGGAAAAGAGGATAAAAGAATTTAGTGTGGGACTATATCTGGTGATTTATCTGTGGTTTCGCAGTTCAGTGTATCAGGAAAAAAAAATTGCAGTTGAAGCTTGGTCTAAAAGGATTTGGAATAAGAGTGTTCATCCTACACTTTCTAGTAATGTTTGGAAACTGGTGAGAAGAATTTGTCCTACAGATGACATAATGAGAAAGAAAGTTTTGAAATGGTGTCTAGGTGCAGCATATGTAAGAATGATGAAGAGATTATAAATCATATGCTTTGGAACTGCAGTGTCAGTAAGAAAGTCTGGCAATGGTTGGGTAACATCTTTGATTTTTCCATCCCTTCTTCCTTTGATGATATCTTGATGTTTTCCAAGAAAAAAAATTCCATGGTGAAGGAAGTGCGGATTATCTCTGCTTTCACAACTATGAAAGAGATTCGGTTTGCAAGGAATAAAATCTGAGGATAAGACCTTTTATGTTGTAAATCTAAAGAGAAAAATTATTTACTTTACAAGGGAATGTGAGGTAAGATTGCAAGGCATAATGGGGAATTCAACTTATGATTTAATTATTATGCAAGCTTTTTGGATGAAAAGTAGAAGAGTTAAGGATATGAGAGCTATAAAAAGTATTTTTTTTCTCTGCCTTCATATCCTAGGAAATATTGTGATCTATTGTGATGGGGCCTCAAAAGGTAATTCAGGGTGAAGCTGGGTATGGTTTTGTTTCCAGAGATAGTACTGGGGCTTTTCTGACTGCAGTAGCAGCTGGCTTAGGGACCGAAACTAACTATTTTGTTGAAGTAATGGCGCTGCTTGGAGCTGGTGAATGGGCAATTGCAAATTATCATTTCCAGTTTTGTTTTAGATTAGACTCGAAAAAAAATTTAACAGCTTTTGGATCTGAAAAACTTCCTTGGTTTGTTGTTATTATGTGGAATAAGGTGAAAGCTAGGCTTGCAAGTTTTTATTTCAAGCATAGTCACTACAAGAAAAATGGGTTTAAGCGACATGTCGTTTTAAGTCGCTTAAAGCCCCTTTTAAATCGCTAATAACCGTTATAGCGACTAAAAGTGGCACTCGCTCCGTTGGTTGCCCAAAGGCATGTATCTCAAAGCCTTGAGCGACCATGCAATCGCTCTAGTAATAAACCAACTTACCTAAAGCGAGTGTTTTTCTCATTGCTTAACATCAGACCAACTAACATGGAGCAAGTAAAATTTTGATCGCTTAACATCTAGACCAACCAATATAGCAAGTAACATATCAATCGCTTCAGATATACCAATCATTCTAAAGCAATTAAACTACTTAGTTGATAGATATATGGAGCAACTATTTATGAAATTGATTGGTTAAAGTTTTAAGCGATCAAAAATTTTGCTCGGTAAAAGTGATTTATGATTTTGATTGGCCTGAAGTTGGTTGCTCAAGCTTTTGAGGTACAAATTTTTTTACTCTCTAGAAGCAGCTTGTGACTTAGGAGCTATTAAACTACCTAGTTAGAAGATACATGGAACAACTAAACCTGATTTTACTTGGTTAAACTTTTAAGCGATCAAATGATTTTGCTTGCTACAAGCGATTTCTACTTTTGATTGTCGTGAAGTTGGTTGCTTAAACTTTGAAGGTATCAAAGTTTTTACTCAAGTTGATTGTTTAAATTTTTGAGCTTCCAAATTATTTTAGAATTCAGATTTTAATTGGCTTAAAGTTGGTTGCTGAAGTATTTAAGTTACTCAATTTTTTTGTTCATTTTTTTATTTAAATAATCCAAAAATCTAATTACAATTAAAAAAAGTTATAACTAAGATTGATATAATTAAAATGAAAACATCTAATTTAGAATTATAATTAAGATTAGATAATTACAAATATATTTCACTTGAATATCCCACCAAAAAGCATAACCTTTTAACAATATTGTTTCATATACATCCCGACAAGAACCAAAATACATACAAAATGAATAGTACTTGTATCATCTTAATGTCTAGTTTCACTTCCCAAAAGAACAAGAAGGTTGACAACCAATCTTCTTCAAAAAGCCTCATTCAAATACTGACATTAAGCTCTGTCCCTTGAAGCTTTGAGTTGAGCAGAATAGTGTACCTGCAGCAATAATAAACTTTAAATACAAAAGTAAAGTTTAATACCTAAATAATACATACAAAACAAACCCCAAAAAAATCCTATTACAGTATCAAAACCCAAAAAAAATACAAAAAAAAACTAAAATTATTACAAACATCCACTTACATAGATTCATAATATAATTCCTACAAATCCCAAAATTATTCACCCCAGTATCTGCGTAAAAGAAAATGAAAAACAAATCACAACAGAAGACTACAACTGCAAACAAATTATTCATTATTATTAACCAATCTTCATCATCATGACTAAACCAAGATTAAACTAAACCTTACAGATTGTCGTACACTAACATTTAGTCATCTTGCAGACCAACATCATTAACACAGTTGTATCCCAAAATAAGCCCTGCATCATCTTGCAGCCTTGCTCATACTAACATGTATACATAAGTTTATTGATCAGTATGCAAATCAAAGGAGAAAATCATCTGTTGAAAACGACTCTTAATCTAAGTAGTGATAGCTCAGCATTCCATACTCAAGTAGATATCTGGCTAAGGAAATAGCAGAAGCAGCTATCGCTATGAACAAATCACAAACTGGAACTTGATCAAAGAAAACCAGGCATAATCAAGTCAAAGTCATCAAGTCACTATGAACATAATTCACACAAATAGAAAAATCAATTCATCTTTATTAACAAAACCCACTTCACAAAACTGGAAAATTTCCCAAATTAGATCAAAATCCCAAACAAAAATAAAAAGCCCTAATTCAAAAATCCAAAATCAAAAAATTCCACTGTTAAATCAAAACCCACTTGATAAATTAGCATAACAATACACCACAAGATTAGTAAATTGAAATAATGACGGTCTGCAATTGTATGTTGCAGACATGAAAAGTGTACTATACATGTTAGATCTTCTACATCTTTTTTTACGAACTGAAAAATTATAATCAATACAATATTATCTTTCTTCACCAACATGATCATAAATAGCGAACTTGTGAGCCTCTGACATCAAAAAATAGATATCAAAATAACAGATGTAACCTAACAAAAGAGAGATTTAATTTAGGTTAAAGAGACACCGCAAACTACATGGTACATCTTCTTGATAGTATTAAACTTGGGTCAACATAATCTCACTCAGTGAAACAATGATTCTAACTGAAATGAGGTGCAGTCCATGCGGCCATGCGAAGCAAGATTGTGAGAAAACAGTATTCATTCTCAGACATTAGTGAGAAGGAGGCGCTGGAAATTTAGTGAGTGAGGCAGAGAGAAGGAGGCAGGGAGAGGCGCTGGAAAGACAGAGATTCAGTAGGGAGGCAGAGAGAAGGAGGCGCTGGAAATGAGAAGTTGAGAATGTTTCCTTAGGGTTAGGGTGTTTATATATAAGGGTATTAAATGTAAATAAAGGGAACTTCGTGGTCAATAAATAAAAAAACTAGGGTTTGATTCATCTGACGGTTTAAGATTAAAAGTTAGGTTGATCGGATGGTTCTAGGTTTTCCATCTTCTACTCATACAGATTGTTAATCTGACGGCTTAAAATTAACATTTTATGCTCATACGGATCACGAATCTGACGGACCAAAATTAACATCTTATGCTCATACGGATCACGAATCTGACGGACCAAAATTTCCATCCTTTTCGCCCAATTCAATACAATTTAATGCAATCGCTTCAATTTAAAAGGACTGAAATTTCAATTTCTCCATTTTCTTTTAATCTCGATAGAATTCATTTTTGATTTACCCAATTTTAGCTTCTTCGTAAGCCCCTCACCGTGAAAACGCTCATCTACGTTTGGATTTACATTTGAAGTATCAGATTTTGATTATATTTATTCAATCCAACGCAATCGCCTCAATTCAAAAGAGTTATTTTTTTAATTTATTCAATAACCCTACAGTTTTAATTCATGTTTTCCCAATTTCAATTTTCGTCACTCTAACTTATCCAATTTGACATAATCTCTTTAATTTTAGTCGAATTAATTTGAATTTCTTCTTGTTTTTTTCTTCCGTTGATCTACAAAATTTGCAATTATTTCTTCCAACCTCAAATCTCTAGTTATTTGTTGATCTTAACCTATCACACCAAATATCTAGTTATCCATCATTTTAACCAAATGTCCATTGACTTTTAGTCAATTTCACACGTTGTCCATTAATTTTATCCAATATCGGTCGACCTCACTCAATTTCTCTTGAACTCCATCGGTTATTCCTCACTCAATCATTTTATCTATTTTTTATCAATCATTTTATCTATCTTTTTTTTAAATCAATCTTATATATTGCTAGTTGGCCTCACTCAATTTTTCTTCGAGTTTATCCACTTATCCATCATTTTAACGAACTCGTATGTTAGGTTTATTTATCAACCTTCGATATGAAAAAAAACAAAGAATAGTAAAAAAAATAATGATTGAGGATATTTTTATCGACCTTTGATTATACATAAATGTTTATTTTGAATATGTAAGAATGAATCAGGAAAATAAGAAATTAATTTGATAATTGTTTCACTAGACAATAATAAGGGATAGGTATAGGGTGCCAAACGCTTTATATGTGATGTCGAACACTAAGAAGAATTCATTTTGTAGACTTTGAAAGGAAAATAAGGTTTCGGACAAGTTAACGCATCAAACATTTCTCGTTGTGTGAACCTTAAAGAGCGGAGGTTTATAGGTCTAAAAAATCACAATTGCCATGTTAAATCGAACTCGTGCATCCGATTTATTTATCAACCTTTGTTACAATTCAACTTTGATTTCTCCAATTTGGGTTATTCGTGAGCCCTCAAAGCAATAGATATGATTTACCCAAAATGTCAACATGTTAATACACAAATGATAAAACTAAATGAGATCGAAACAATTTGAGTGAAATTGAGTAATATTGAACTATCCATCAACCTTAGGTCATTAAGAAAAGTATGAAACAATAGTCCATTTAGGGTTCCAGAAAAGATTATCAGTCAATCGACTAGGTCATTAAGAATAATATGAACAACAATGGTACATTTAGGGTTTCCTTGAAAACTCATACTCAATCGACTAGGTCATCAAGCACAATATGACAAATACACATACATTTAGGGTTTAACTTAATTTTTCATCAATTTCACTTGATTTCACTTATATTTATTGAATTTTATCCAATTTCGATCAAACTTATTCATTTTTGTATCGATCTAACAAATCTAACGATATCAAACTATGATTTCATCAATCTCACTAAAATTCACTCAATTTTTTATC
>JAJJMC010015296.1:7884834-7932659 GCA_023531435.1 Papaver californicum | reverse complement strand
GAATACACTCAATTTTGATCGATCTTACTCAAATTATATCAATTTTTGAGTGTTTTCAAGTGAGATTGATAAACTAAGAACCCTAATTATTAAAAAACCCAAGTATTTTTGATGAATCCTAATTTCCAAAATCCGTTACGTTTTGCTTCCGACATCCGAAATCCGTTATCCACCTTGTAACTAACACACAATGGTAACTAACACACTTTGGTAACTAATACACAATGGTAACTAACACACAATCCGTATGAGCATCCAACATCGAATCTGGACCATCAAAAAATTTCTGTGATCCGTATGAGGTGGCTTATCCATCGTTAAACTCTTCTTTTCAAAACCCTAAACAACAATTCTCTTCATTTTCGTTTTTTTTTTTCTCTCTCTTCGTCTCTCTTCGTCTCTCTTCATCAACTGCACCATCACCTCCGAATCTAGAATAATGGATAGAACAAGTTGATGCTTTTCATGAAGGTTGGGGGTGCTGTCATCGCCAAAACAGTAACATCTCTCTCTTGGTCTTGTTTTCATGTTTTGAACTTGATACTTTGATGCTTGATTTCTGATCTCAATTGGTTTGTAGGTTTGATTGTGTATTGTTGATTTTGTTTTGTTTGGTTTGTATTCACTTTGGTTTTGTTTTCTCTTTTCTTATATTGTTGATTTTATTGTTGAATGAGCAGGTGAGCCCTTCTGCTTTTGAAGCTCATGTTGGTTTGGGTTCACACAGGGTTCACCAAACTCAAACCCTTACCCTGCCGCACTCTTTATTCTCCCTCTCCAATTCTCTGAAACTTCACCAAACTCAAAACCCTTACACTTACAAGTTGCAGACAAAAAACCACTTCTCTAACTGCACATTAAAGCTTAGACTTCCCTAACTTCACACCATCGGTACTGCTCTGGTATTGTTTGCTGTGTGATTTCATCAAATAGCAAAATCTGATGTTTCTCCACCATCGGTATGTTTTTAAGTTTTGTGTTATTTGATGAACGTCTGTGTAATTTGATTATTTGGCTAGATTGGGGTTTTATTTTTTTGGGTATGAAATTGGGTATTTAGGAATTAGGTTTTGGGTGTTACACATTATGTTTTGGTATGAAATTGGGGATTTAGGAATTGGTATCCCTTCGGTTTCAGTGGTGATGTTTCTTTGTTTGTTGTGTGTTTTATTGAATTTGTTTTTGGGTTGAATATGTTAGCACTTAGCAGCAAGTTTATTTGAAAACCTCCATTGTTCATTTAAGGTACAGAAAACTATGTCCTAGTATTTTGCCCCTTTAAGTTCCCCTAGTTCATAAATCATATTATTTATCCATTCCCGTCCAACTCCATAGAATTTTTGCATCTGAGCAATAACAAGTGGTGTTGGAATAGTGAATGGGGAAATGCAGTTGATTCTGATACCATCTTGGCTTATCTCACTAGCAATAGACTTCACAATTCCAGGCAAAATGAACTTTGATACAGAATATGGGTGTGGCCCCAGTCCACCTAGAATTCCTGTAATGCTGGCAGTACAGAGAATAGAGCCTGCATGGGTTGGTTTCATTACATGCACATCGTGCTTGATTCCTGCCATTGTGTCGCGGATGTTAACCCACTTGTTGCTCCTGTTATTAGCGCCACTTTTCCTTCTAGCCTGTTTAGAGTTACGCAAAAATGGAATCACTCTTTGTTAAACAATCAATTTCTCTGTTTAGAAAAGATAATTTTTTTTGTGTTTAGTCCTTAACAAATATCGCAGCCAACCGTTAAATAATTTTAAATTATACTAACCCGTATGTTTATACTCTTCACTAGGTATACGTGATAGGATGTTTGAATTTGTATTGTCAACACATTCATTTATTGGCGCCAATATATGACTTAAATGCTATCAAATTGTACCTTGTGGTCGATTGATTCCTTCTGAGCATAAAGACAGTCCACTGGATTTTAATGAATACGCTGCTTATGATCTGAAACAAGTATTGCTTGGGTTGAGGTGTATGTAAACCGGGGTAGTCAAGTCTGATGGCGATGATATTCATGAACTTGATTTGTGTATCTGCGTGGTGATTGTGCAGGTTAGCATCAGGTTTGTTGTTGGAGTGAAGTATGAAGAGAAGGCTGCCCTTATGGAAACGAAGGAGTAGGAACATCGTAAACCCGACATGTGAATAATTTTCCAGATTTTGGGCGAGGAATGTCGCGTGGATTTTATTTTGTGGATTTTGGTTATGAATCCGGCATGTTCGGCAAACGACATTTCTGTTAACATTGTCTAAAATTGCCTTTGCTTGTATAGATTTGTGTGAAGATGATTCCACACATATTGTTTTGCCTACGAATTGTTAGTTTAAAATTCATTTGCGTTTGGATTTTATATGAAAAATAGTACTAAAATTTCAATATAATGTCATTCTAATCATGTAAATGGATCCTTCTCTTTCTCTCATGGATGATTATAAATGTTTGTAATTGTTGTAGTTACAAGGTTGAAAAATTCATAGATAGTAATTAGTTTCTGTGAGGTACACTGTCAATTATAGGATCTTTGGCGTAATGGGAGATTGTTTGACTTGTGATCAAAAGCTTGCGTGTTCGATTCACGTCAAGTACATACTTTTTTTTTCTCTTTATTAATCATGCAGAAACCAACAATAATATGCAAGCTTTGATTTTTTTCCAATGAGTCACACGGATCACAATCCGTATGACTAGATAAAACTAGATATAAAGCGTTGATGGATTTTAATCACACGGTTTATCTTTCGCCTTCAAGTAATTCATTTTTAACATGTGGTGGTGGCTTAAACTTAGTTGCTGAGAGAGGTTTGAGCAACCAATTCATTTTTTGTTGCTACGAGTCTGTGCCTCAAATACAATAGCTGCATGATCATTTTTTTAGATGCTATAAGTTACTTGAAAAACGGATCTAGCAATTAAACATATTTGGTCGTGGCTCAAACTTAGTTGCTAAGAGAGGTTTGAGCAACCAATTTATTTTTTTGTTGCTAGGAGTCGGTGCCTCAAAGTGAATAGCTATATGATCAACTTTTAGCTGCTATAAGTTACTTGAAAAACATATCTAGCAATTAAACATATTTGGTTGTGGCTCAAACTTAGTTGCTGAGAGAGGTTTGAGCAACCAATTTGTTTTGTTGTTGATACGAGTCGGTGCCTCAAAGTGAATAGCTACATGATCAACTTTTAGCTGCTATAAGTTACTTGAAAAACAGATCTAGCAATTAAACATATTTGGTTGTGGCTCAAACTTAGTTGCTGAGAGAGGTTTGAACAACCAATTTATTTTATTGTTGCTACGAGTCGGTGCCTCAAAGTGAATAGCTACATGTTCATTATTTTAGTTGCTATAAATTACTTGAACAAAGGATCTAGCGATTAAGTGTATTTTTTCGTTGCTAAATAATAGTGGACACATGTTTATTGCCGCCAAAAAATTTGGCAGTTGCAATTTTAGACGCTTAAACTATTTAAGCGACTAAATTTCCAAGCTCTTGCTAAGATTTTAGACGCTTAAACCCGTTTTTCTTGTAGTGAGTTACAGAGAAATCAACTTCTCTGCTAATAGGCTTGCTAAGAAAAGGTGTGGTTGGCAAAAGGTGGAATGGAAGTGTAAAGTAGTAAACATGGAGTATGTTCATATGAAGTACTATAGATTTAGTTAGTTTTGGTTTTTCATTTTATGTAATTTTTTTGATTTTGATTTTTTGTGTGGGTGTCCCTGTTTTGGGGACTTCCCTTTATGCTTAGTTTTTAGCTGTTGCTTTGAAGGTTGCTTGTATGCGGGTGCCTTTTGTATTACTTGCCTTTCTGGTTTTTCAATACAATTGACTTAGAAAAAAAAATTATCTTGAAAATCATTGAAAATTATGTCAAATACAATTGAAAAGAGGAAGTGTAACAAGTACACCACCAACTTTTTCATTCCGAAATTAATAAACAGTTCCTTGTGTGAATTTTAATCAAAGATAAGAGCAGACAAGAATATCCTTGTATAATACCTATTCAAGATTCTTAAATCACAAGGATAATTAACATATAACTTGCTTGTAGCTCAATTATAAAGAATCAATCAAATGATGTGCAAGATAAATAAAAGCAAAACACCAGAAATTTTGTTGACGAGGAAAACCACAATTGCAGAAAGACCCTGGGACCTCGTCCAGTTTGAACACACGTTGTATTCACCGCTAGAAGCACTAGCCTACTATCTGATTTTTGACTGGAATGTAGTTGAGACAGAATATACATCCCAAGCTACTCTGTTACAGTTGTGCCTCTACGTCTCTTGGCTCTCGCAATAGATTACTCACTTGATTATCCTAGCTGAAGTCCTTTACAAGACTAAAAATTGTTCCACAATATTTCGTGAAGGCTAGCGCTACCGTGCCTCCAAAAATACGCCTACCGATTTCTTTTTAGATGTTCAATGAAGGTGATATAAATCTTTCCTCAGACGAATGTGAATCAAAATATTAGGGTTTATACTCTTCAAAACTTACAGATATACATAATCCATCTATCTCATAAGAATATCAATCTTAGAACTAGTTTTAAATGAATTTTATGGTATTTTCAAATCTGGATTTTAATAGGAAAGTGTTATACACAATCGAGATTGTATTTCTATTAAATCTTATATTTGATCAATAATTCTTGAATGGCATTATATCAAAAGAAAGGGACTTTTATAACAGACATGAATTATACAACAGATCAAATCAAGATACATGTTCTGAATCTATCAAGAAAATAGTTTTACTTGTGTTTCATGAATCCTTAAATGAAGTCTTTCAAAGTCTCACCTTAGTTCTCGAAAAACTTTCGGTGTTGGATGACGACCTTTGCAACAAGATACACAGCGTGCAGGGGATTGAGAATTTGTGTTACTGAATGTCTACAATATATAGTAATCGATCAAGGCTAGGTTGATTTAGATGTAAAAAATGATTTCTTGCAACCTAGGTAATTATGAATGATACTAAGTTAAAGTTTTTTCCTCAAATACATAAGGTATGTTTGTTTAGTTAGAACGTAACTCGCATTGAGGTTATTTCCATAGTTTAAGGTGTTGGAACAATTAAGCATCAAGTAATTACCATGAGTAAATTACTTCCAAAGATAACTTCAAACTGCTAAAATTAGGTATGTGCATTCGAAGTTGCAACCGCTTGAATCGGGACTCAAACTTGTATCTCAAGTTTGAACAATTCTTGGAAAGAAAAAATAACTTTCTGGTCGTTTTAGAAAAGTGGTAAAAATAGTTCGTTCACTGAGACTTTGTAAGATTTGTTCTAGATATAATTCTGATTTAAATTAGCAAAAAGATGTAAAGGATGATAACAATATAAAGAGAAACTGGAACTTGGGATTCCACCATTAATCAAATTCAAGTAATGCATATAATGATTCTTTAATAAGATTAGCTCTTTTATTGACTCTTCTTTGCCAAAAATAGATTTCTAAAATATTAATTGTAAATCATAAGCATTGCACATCAAAAGATCCAAGTCCAAGCATAAACCATCAAAGAAAATCACAACTAATTAAGAATAATCATAAATCAATTAAAATCAATGCAAAAAGTCATAAAGGATAAAAAATAATTATCATTCAACTGTGAAATATGGCTTCATATATTGTCCCAGTGATTGGGTTTAGCTCATCATGTGTAAAACACTCTCAATAGATAAAAACATGGCTTAAAAGTGCTTACAAAAAAGAAAATAAACAAAAAAGAATAACACAAGGAACATGCAACGTTTATAAGCATTGCAGATAGAATGTTGTCATGGTTCTGGGTGATTTCTGTATTGCTAAAGGATGTAGTAAAGAACAACAGTTCTTCGGAGCTGTAATTTGCGACCGTTCTGAGACATTTTTCTTGTTTTCGTCTTCCTCGAGCAGCAGCCACCCTAAAATTTTTCCCGACTCCCTCTTCTCAATTTTCTTCGATTTCTTTTGCTTTTATAAGTTTAGGAAAACCTAATACCTTAGTTGATAGGGTCCCAAAAGTCAAACCAACTTTTATTCGTGATAATCCAAAGTAGGGAACAATTTACTTTCACACAGTAACATTGAATTCTTAACCATTTTTCTCGGCTTGGGACTCTATCTTTGTCGTGTTTCAACACGTTTAAGTTGTTTCTTCATATATATCTCGAAATCTCTCTTTTAATCAAAGGGAAGGGGTGCCCTTATCACTTTGTTGGGCGCCTTTAACATTTTTCAAGCTAATTTTTTCACAAATGTTTATTTCCCCAAAATACCTACAAACACATAAAATAACACAATAAATACATAATTAAGCACAATAAATATAGAAAATTGAGATCAAATCAGACATAAAATGTGTCTATCAAATACCCTCAAACTTATTATTTGCTATCCCTCGAGCAAATACAATCTAAAAAATAGAAATATAACTCACTTTCGTAGGAATCACGACTACACTTAGCATGTGCATCTAGCCGTTAAGCTTCTAGGTGACCTAGAAGAAGAGTGTTGTCTCGTGAAGGTTTACAAGAGGTATACCCACAAAACCTCTACTCCAAACCCTACCTACTTGTGAAGAATTTAGGATCGACACTAAACAAGCTCTATACTTAGTCTACTTATTCTTGGCTATGGGAATCATTACACTAGATGAATTCAATTGTTGTACATGAGTTTGTATTCAACGTACTAAAATTCAAATAAGAATTCAAAACTCTACTCAGATAGTCGTACAACCCACGATACTCAGAATCTATCAAAGTTCAATCACATGAATAGATTTAGAAGATTAATATGAAGATAATGAAGTTTGCGCATGTTGACTAAGGTGAACGGTGTTTCCTAGAATATATGTATGAACGCCAGTGCCAGGATGACTCTTAATGTGTTGAGATACGTTCCCATTTTTCTTAATACTAATAATGACTCAGCTGGTATATACAAAAACTTCATCGTTAGTTTTATTTATTGAAAAAATTTCTTTTTCTTTCATTTTTTTTTTACAGAAATAAAATACTATGGGGCTTGATCTCAATCACTCTACTTTATCCTAGCGGCGACAACAAGGCAATACTAGCCTCCACCAAATCACTTAGAGAAACACATAAATTTGCAAAAATAAAAACAGAAAGTGATCATATGGTCGAGATTGTCTCTGAGATATGCTGACGGCTATCATGTTATTTCTAACACCTGAGTTAGGCATCCTTTTATGAATAGACCATTTAGATGGGCACACCAACTCCTAAAACCAAGAGGTTTGTTTCCATCCACTTAGATTGGTTAGTGTCATCCTGAATTGTCACAAGTTTCTAGACTTTGGAGTTTCAAATTGCCACTAAAAGTTTCTGCCTTACCCACAAACTTAAATCTAACATTGTCCTTAATGTTCCAAAGATAAATGATTAAAAACATGAATAAGGAGAAATTGTTACCACTCGAAGGAAATGAGTTAAAGAAGGATATTACCGAGTCGCCTGAACATGAGTGATAAGTTTAAAGTCTTCATCCAGACACCAAATACCACAAAATGGCTAGTCACCTTTCAAAATCATATACAAATAGTCGAAACAACTGCGGGTCATCATAACCAAATAGAGCTGACACAAATATGAGACTATTGTACTGGATCAGAAAAATGAACAGACTGCGCACGACCTTGTCTAAGTTTTCTTTTAAAACAACTAGGTTTATCTGGGGTGTCCATTTAGGTTCCATATGAGTGACCATATAAAAAGATTCACTCGTACGATGAGTCTCTAATAGCAAGATTTCCTCATGGACAGTATCAGGAGAATCAAGATGTGGAGTCTGAAGAGATTCAAGTAATACCTTAGATGCACAATGCTCGGGTTCCAAGTTAGAGACTTCAATTAAGAATACGTGACAATCACAAGAATCATCACTACCCCCCAAAATTAGGGTAATCATTACTCTCGGATAGACCTAAAACTATTGCTTGATTTTCAGGGTCCTTAGAGTCTGAAAAATACTCGAGAGCTTCTTCTGGAGATAAGTTACACATCTGATTTAAGAGACTGCTATCATCAAATTCATCTAGGGAATCACCAGTGTCGTGCCAATGATCATGAACTAAAATGTTAATCATATTTATTTCTTTTAAATCATCGATCTCAGAAGGTTTTCTAGTAACATTAAAGACATTTAGTTCAGTGGTCATATATTACCAAAAGATATGTTCATAAATCCGGTTCTACAGTTGATGTGGCTAAAAACGGGCGACCTAAAATCATCGGTATTTGAGCATTTTGGTCCTGAACAGGCTGGGTATCTAGAACAACAAAATCCACTGGATATATGAACTAATCAACCTCAATCAGAACATCCTTTATGACACCACGAGGGACTTTGACAGACTTATCCGCTAAAGGCAGTGTCATTTTGATCGGTTTCAACTTACCAAGACCTAGATAGTTGTACACATGATACGGAAGTAAGTAACACTAGCTCCTAAGTCAAGCAATACCTTATCAACCAAGTGATCACCGATCACACAAGATGTAGTGGGGCATCCAGGGTCTTTATACTTAGGGGGTGTTTGGTTCAGAAGGATTAAACTTACTTGACCATATATAAAGGCTTTCTTATGTACATTAAGCTTGTGCTTTCGTGTACAAATATCTTTAAAGAACTTGGCATATGCATGAACTTGCCTAATTGCCTCTAATAATGGAATGTTGATCTTGATCTGATTCAATATTTCTATTATTTCATTGAAAGTCGATTCCTTCTTTGTGGGAAGGAGTAGTAGTGGGAATGGGCCTCTAGGCATAAAATCGGGCTTATCAGGAACCACATTGGACTCTTTAGAGACTTTATCAGTCTCTGCAGCTAGTGGCTCAGAAGGGTGAGCTACAACATGTTCACTATCATGCATGGTTACCTTATTGTCTACTACTTTACCGTTCCTAAGGGTTCTAATTGCATTGACATGATTTAATGATTTCTCACCAGAAGAGACTTCATGAACTCCTCTAGGGTTGGGATGTGTTTGACTAAGAAACTGGTGTGTGTCATAGCACGCCAAAATTATTTATTACTTTCTCACTACTTATGATTTATTATGAAGCAAGGGTAAGAAAGGATAATTTTCACAGGGAGGTCTTGGTTGTTATTCGATTCTAATATCTTATGTAAAAGGGGGGGTTTTCAGATTAAGAAAGCTAAGAAATTGAGAAAAGAATCAAAGAAGTGAAAATATTGGTCAAAGTTTCATTTTCATTCACGAAACATGTTCTTGTACTAATAATTAAAATTGATATTTAATCTCATTTTATCAAAAGCCATAGAATACCTTGATCGCAAAAATATCCCGTAAATTTCCTTAAGTCATCAACAAACACACTGAAAGATGCGAATATGAATTCTACCAAGAGAACAACCTAACATGTAAAAAACATTAATCAAGTTTAATTCCTGAGGAGCATTAAGATTCATGAAATTAGGCTAATCAATGCAATTGAACGTGGAAAGTGAACTAATTCAATTTAACAAAGATCATGATCCACTTGTGATTACTATGATATATCACTACAAGCAATAACCACAATTATGCTACTTGTATTTAAGGTGTACCACTTTTGTGTATAATAAACCCTAAATTAGCTATAGATATGAATATGAGTTCAACCAATTTGCACCTTGACTAAACTAACAATCAAATCATACATGACGATATTTGTAGAGAATCATGAACGATAATATTGAGACAAAACTAATTTACTAATCAAGGAATCATGTATTGTAAAATTCAACTAATCCCTAACCAATAAAAGAAAATTAGCTACTCATAAATTGGAGTTTACACAATTGAATTTAAGAAGAAAATAATTTATAAACTCTAGATGTGAGAAATCTTCCCCGCGCGAACCTATAAAAAGAAGTAGAAGATATGAGAAGAGAACAAGGTGAAAACCTAGATATCCCCCTCTTGTTAAAATTGCTCTTATATAGCTTTCTCCCTTATACAATCCCTTTTGGAGTAAAACTCTTCTTTCCTAAAATAATACAAATTCCAAATCTAGATTTAACTCTAGCTTAAGTAACCCTAACTCTTTAATTCCCCAAAATAGGTCAAGTCCAAACACCCCAAGCCAAAATCAGAAAATCAAATAGAGCCCATACTCACAAAGCCCAAAAACAGATGCTAACCAATCAAATAGGCCTGTCAGTTCCACTAGACTGACAGGCAATTCTAGCTTTCAAACAATTAAGCCGCAGCTGCAAATCTCTTCCATTTTCACTCGGCCAATATATCGAACTTCTCCCGTGCATTTAGGCTGGTAACTCGGACATCAACTTGGTTATGTCAATCATCCCATTCTCCGTCCCTGCAATCTAGGTTTCACACATAACACATTTAAATCAATATCACATTCACTTTCTTGCCGGCAGTTAACACCAAATCCAACCAACCCATTGTTCCTTCTCAGTGCAAAAACATCATTCACCACCTCTAGACTGAAATTAACTTCGCAACAGCTCCTTCTCGAGGCCAAATACCCATTCCATTCAATAGCAAACCATCGAAATACCATTCTTCACTGCCTCTAACCAAGACCCATCAAATCGCTTTCAATTTCTGTCCAAGAATCAACGTTATCGACACATATACTTTTTCTTTGGCAACAACTCACATCTGACTCCAACCCAACAGTGAGCTCAACTGATTTTCTCAATTCACGCAACCCATCTCTCCATTCTTCCACTGAAACCCAAATCCACTTCTTGAATCACTGCCATCACCTTCACAGCGAAACCCATTCTTGATTCCGGCCACAACCAGTTTCTTTCAACCCTTTTCTTCTTAAATCAAACATCACAGACCATTGGTTCCATTGCTCTCCTCGCTGTTTTACAAGAACCCATCACTGCAGAGAACTCTTCTTCCAAATCTCAGTTCAATAACATCACTACCTCGACTGATGTTCATCACCATATTCTTCCTTTCTGAATTCATCTCTCAGAACCCATCAGCGACTACTAAACCATCACCTCCTTCTATTTCCGGCCATAGCAAAATCCACCAGCAAAAAGAGTATCTTGTTCTTCCCTGTCTCTTCTTGGACAAACTCTTCACCTGAATTATTGTTCACAATCAAAACCCATGTTCTAATTCTTCGCAGATTCGTGTTACCTGTCATAGCTAACACAACCCATCTTCACTCGACCATCACAGATTCTCGGTCTTCTTCTTTCTCTGATTTATTTCCATCTCAAACTTCAACAACCAACAACAGTAACGGCATCTTCACCATTTACTTCTCTGTGAACAACCGATCAGCTCGAGCATCACCAATTTATCCTCCTCTTCTCTCGCTGTTTCTTCTCAACTATCTCTCGGACACACTTTTAGCCGGATGTTACTCTAGGTCAGGCACAAGAGAACTTTGGTGAAGGCAGTGGTATCTTTGCTGTTGAAACAGAAGGATGAACTCGATCTTGTTTTAGGTGCTAGGTCATAAAATAGAGAATGATATTAGGCACCCATACTTAGATAGGGACTTGCCCTTAGTAATTCTCTATTCTCTTATAAATATGGTTGCCCTCTAGTAATGTCTCATTTTCAACACAAGTGAGACTTGCGTTCTTGCTAGCTTTGCACCCACCAATGTTCAATGACTCCGAATAATGCTTTGTGCCTTTAATTCTCTTTTTTCACTTCATGTAACTCTAAAATATCTATAAAATAGAAAACAAGCGTAATATACACAAAATACAAGAGAATTAACTAAGAAAAGCATAGAAAATTTATATTCAAATTATGTAAATAAAGCACTTATCAGAAACTTACTTTTTTTCTCGCAAAGACTCATTTATCTGACTAACCTGGGTTTGTAAATTGGAAATAGCCTGAGTGTTAGCCTGTACAATCTTATTATTAGCTTGTAAAGTTTGTTCAACCGATTGCTGAAATTTTATAGTGTTATGAGCTAATATGGCGAGAGATTCTTCTAAGCTAGTCATCTTCTTCTCTACAAGGTTTGCTGATATGTTGGCTCAAATGGATTTTTGGGATGACTAAACCCGGGCGGAACTTGAAGATTACTAGTTTGAGCCTGATTCTGACCCTTAGACCATGAAAAATTAGGATGGTTTCTCCAACCAGAATTATAGGTTTCTGAATATCGGGCGAACTTCTCATGGTTATCGAATCTAGAGTTATTGTAAAGAGCATGGATTGCTCTTCACCAGTTTGTCCCTCCCAAACTGACTTGTTGGGATCAATTTCATAACTAGATTGATTCAACTGTAAAGTTTCTAACCTTCTTGTTATTGCTGCAAATTTGGCATCTGATTCAAAACTACCATCTACCCTATTGACATTACCTATGTTCAGTAAAAAAAATCTGGGGTTCCCTATTATATTCCAATTGCTGGGTTTTCTCGGCAATCTCATTCAAAAATATCATTGCACCATCAACAATTTTATTTTCAAACCCACCCGTACTCAAAGACTCGGCCATGGTTTTCGTCGGATAACCTAGCCCTTCATAGAGGATCTAGACTAGCCTTACCTTTTCTAAGCCTTGATGAGGGCATTGCATCAGTAAATCATTGAATCTCTCCAAATTCCTATACAAAGATTCTCCCTCTTGTTGCAAAAATGTATAAATCTGTTGCTAAGAGATGATGTGTTGTGCCTAGGGAAAAACTTCTGGCAAAAAACAGATGTAAGTTATGCATATGTTTCAATAGACTCAGATGACAAACTATGCAACCATGATTTGGCTTTGTCTCTCAAGGGAAAAGGAAACAATCTAAGCTTCAATGCATCATCATCCATGTTTTGAATTCTTAAGGTACTACAGATTTTGCATAAAATTTTCTTTATTTTTTGTCGTTCTTTTTGCTTTATCTTTGACTCCAAGTTTTTAATTAATCACCAAAATCTCCGGCTCAAATTTTTGTTCGATCCAAAACCTGTAGCAAATAGATAAATACAAAAAAACGTAAAATAGAACAAAAGAATAAAAATCTAAAAACAAACTACTACTAAAACAAAAAACACTAACCTAAAACCAAGTCCCCGGCAGCGGCGCCAAAAACTTGGTCGTTTTAGAAAAGTGGTAAAAGTAGTTCGTTCACTGAGACTTGTAGATTCGTTTTAGACTTAATTCTGATTTAAACAAGCAAAAGATGTAAAGGATGTTAACAATATAAAGAGAAAATGGAACTCGGGATTCCACCATTAATCAAATTCAAATAATGCATATAATGATTATTTAACAATTGTACTCTTTTATTGAGTCTTTTTCTTTGCCAGAAATAGATTCTAAAACATTAATTGTAAATCATAAGCATGACGCATCAAAAGCTCTAAGTCTCAGCATACACCATCAAATAAAATCACAACTAATTAAGAAAAATCATAAATTAATTAAAATCAATGCAAAAACTCATAAAGAATAAAAAATAATTACCATTCAACTGTGAATTAATATGGCTTCTTATATTGTCCAGTGATTGGGTTTAGCTCATCATGTGTAAAACACTCTCAATAAATAAAATCGGAGCTCAAAAGTGCTTACAAAAAAGAAAATAAACTAAAAAGAATAACACAGGGAAATGCAACGTTTATATGCGTTGTACACAGAATGTTGTCACGGTTCTGTGTAATTTTTGTGTTGCTAAAGGATGTAGTAAATAACAACAGTTCTTCGGAGCTGTAATTTGCGACCGTTCTAAGGCATTTTTCTGTTCTTCTTCTTCCTCGAGCAGCACCACCCTGAAATTTTTCCCGACTCCCTCCTCTCAATTTTCTTCGATCTCTTTTGCTTTTATAGGTTTAGGAAAACCTAATAACTAATCCTTAGTTGATATGGACCCAATACTCAATCCAAAACTAACTTTTATTTGTGATAATCCAAATTAGAGAACAATTTATTTTCTGACAGTAACATTGAATTCTCAACCATTTTTCTCGAATTGGGACTCTATCTTTGACGCGTTTCAACACTATAAAGTTGCTTTTTCATATATATCTCGAAATCTCTCTTATAAATCCCTTAAAACTCGCTCTAAAATAAGGAAGCTAACTCTTCACACGTAAGAAGTTGTTTCCCGCCATTTTCAATTTTAAATCAAAGAGAAGGGGTGCCCTTATCACTTTTTGGGTGCTTTTTATAATTCTCTCTGGGTGCCTTTAACACTTTTCAAGCCAATTCTTCCACAAACGTTTATTTCCCAAAAACACCTACTAACATATAAAATAACATAAATTGAGCACAATCAATATAGAAAATTGAGAACAAATCAGACACAAAAATGTGTCTATCACTTTCCTTTTCAAAATAATTATGCTAAGAATAACAATTCATAAGCGTGTGAAATTCTTTCCTTGAAACAAAACAAGAGGTAAGTGTAACAATTGCCAAAACCAAGCCTATGAGCATTTTATACTTTAGTTTCACGAAGCTGAGATTTTTGGTTCGGGAACTCAACTAGAAAAAGTGTTTATGATAAACTTTTTTAATATAGGTTCGCAAACTCAAGTAAGATTGGGCTCAGGAACCTTTACCTCTCCACTAGGTTGGCTGATAAGTGCTTAATTTATTATATTTTGGTGTCGAATTCATATGCATATTTTTTAGATTTCTTATGAATCACATTGTGTTACACTTTATTTTATAGTTTATGTCTTTAGGTGAATCATCCAAACAGGAGTGGAAATGGCTATCAAAGTGAGGAAGAAGTGAAGTACAACAAGTAGAGACGGATCTAAGACGAATTGGAACTCGTGAAATTCATAATTAGTTACTTCTATTTTGTAGGTAACGAAAATACGCTTCCAACAAGCCAAGAATCACTTAATTCCGAGACAGAACGAATAAGTTATGAGTAAAACAGTGAAACCAACTTGGATTTGGTTTCTGTCAGGCCTGTTTTGGGCCTCTGCGGGAAGGAAAATAAGAGATGCGTTCTGGGATTGCTTTGGACGTGAACATTGGGTTTTTTGTTGGTTTTTGAGGAGGTTAAGTCTCATATTTGGATAAGGATCAAGAGATGGTGAAATTAATTGATGGTTATCAGGTTTTCTAGTTGGATAGACATTAAAAGAAGTTTACAATAGCCTATATAAATGGGAGCTTAGATACAACTAACACAAAATTTTCTCTACAACATAACGAGGAAAAAGGAGAGAATATCGCACGATATTAGGGTTTATCTCTCACATGGAAAATGTAGGGTGATTTATCATTTTTTTTTCTTTTTCTTTGTATCATTAGTAGTTAATCTTCTTTGTTAATTTGGAATTAATTCAAAGTCCCGAATAACGAAATCCTAATTTTTTTAAAAGTGTATTCTAAGTTCAGTTTTTCTTGTTGATTGTCTCTATTGCCTTTATTATTTACAAATTTTTATCGGGTTATTTAATTGGTCATTTAAATCAATCCTAATAATAATTATATTACTAGTATAAAATTGTGTAATACGTGTAATTGTCACTCAATTCTTTAAGCAATCAGTACATCGCAAAATCTGACAGAGGGATTATGCTTTTTTTTGCTCGATAATAATTTTTATTGATAACTAAAGGCACCCAAATAATACAAAAAAACAGCCCCAGACTAAGTGGCTGAGAACAAAAACAAAAGGACTATCAAAATAGACAGTCATTACAAAGGATGAATAAATATCTAATTGAATCTAAAATAAGGTTGGTGCATATTTTCAATAGTCACTAGGAAAGAAAGCATGTGATTAAAAATGAGGCATTCTCCTCTTGCCAATCTGACTCTCTTCTTTGCTAATGTGTCTGCTGAGAAATTCACTTCTCTGAAACTATGGATAAAACACCAGATTTTTTTCCACATTGTTATTACAAACCAAGGAACTTGAAATGAGATAAAAGATGCAGTCACTGATTTTGAGTCAGATCTGAAAAGCAGATGCATAAAACCATTTATAATTGCCCATTCTTCTGCACATAAAACAACCATAACTTCTTTCATAGTAGTTTGTGGCAACACCCAAACCTCATGCTACAGCTATAATGCAATCACCTCCATTGTTTCTTCCAATGAACCCATAACCAGCATCACCAGGGTTCCCTCTTGAATCCCCATCACAACATAGTAGTAGTTGATTTATTTTTAGCAGAGTGAAATAAATTTCAGTGATTCTTGTTGATTTTATCCTTCTGCATTGCAATCCAAATGCTTTACGAACCTATAAGTCAAAAGTTGAATTCCACATAGAATCATTCATCCTCACATCATATTCTACAGTGAAATTCAAAATTCTTGTCTTAATGGTATTCTCATTGAAATTCTCATTCTCATACACACATTTATTCCTCAAAAACCAAAGCTCTTTTAATGTAACAAAAGAAGCACACCTCCACGATTCCTTTACTGCTGGACTCTTGCTTCTTGCTGATTTAATTATTTCTTCAAATGACTTTGGGTTGACAAAACATGATATACCACCTAACCATTTCCAGATGATCTCACTGTAATCACAGTTCCATAAAATGTAGTCTAAAGATTCTTCAGAATTCTTACAGAATGAACATCTTGAAGCCATGTTAAAATTTCTTTCTTTTTTTCATGTTTTTATCAGTGGGACAAATGTCATGCACTAATTTCCACACATTACTTGAGATGCTAGGATGCACATACATATTCTATACCTGCTTTGCCCATTTTTGTTTTGAATATTTCTTTCTGATACATTCCACTACTGAAGCTACAGAAAAAATTCTAGTAATTGTGCCACACCAAACTCTTCTATTACCCTCATTATCCACCATTGGCAGTTTATTTACTTCAATCATTGACAGAGGGATTATGCTAAGTGATTGTGTATAGAGATCAAGCTATTAAGCATATCGAGCCTATATATCTGATACTAGGATTATCCGAATTCACAAAGTGTAAAACGTTCGACTAATTTACAATTTGAGAGCCTATTCTTGGTGGGTTAGTTGGATAAGATCCAGTAGAGAACTTATTTTATTTAGTGAAATATTATGAGGAATTCTGGGGATAACAGAGCTTATTGCTATTTTACGGTTGGTGGCCACATAAATTTAATAAGAGATATATGTGTATGCTAATTAAGTATCTTTTCAGTGACGACGAAGGATTCCTTAATCATCTTTTTCTTCTTATCGGCGATTTAATTAATCAATAAATTCCCTTCTTATTTACTTTTATTTCTGTTTTGCTAATCCAAAAAACATATTAATTACACAGCTCCATATGGGAACGAATCCTTTTTATTACTACACTGCCAGTTAGTGTATTGGAAAATTCAGAAATATTTTTGATTGAGAAAACGACCTTGTCGAAATTGACGCCATTGCCGGGGACTCATTTAATGTATTAGGTTTTCAGGATATTTTCACTTTTTTCTTTATTGTTTTCAGGGTTTTATTTTAGATTTTTGAGTTGTTAACAACTAATTGAAGGTGTTTTAAGTATCACTTTTGTCTTTGTATTTAGTTTTTAGCAGCCTTTTAGCCATTCTTGTGAGTCGACATGTTTCCCTTTGGAAATAACATGTACGATGCTCAAGATCAAGCATATCATGATACTAATCAGTATAATTTTCAATCTCAATCTTATGACAACTACCACCTATACCATGGGTATAATCAAAACTAATCATTTGGTTACGTCGATTAATACCCAATGAAACCTTATTATTAAAGCACTGCTCGGTTGAACCCACCAAACATTGGTATGTCTAGTCGGTCGATTGAATTGTTTACTAAAATCAACTTCGTTAGGTAAGACGTATGACATATAAATATTGATACAATATCAAGTTACTCATTGAAGAGATTAAGATGTATTAAATACAAACGAATACATCATACTTCAGATTGAGGTTAATAACTATTGAATTTAACTTGTTCCACTTTTATCAAGTTCTTACAGTCGTACTCATTGAAAACATAATATGTGAAGTTTGTTTACATGGGTTTAGTTGTTTAGATGACTTGATAATTCTTATGATATAAGTGTCAAAAAGAAGGATATATATTAGTTGTTTCTACAACTTATTGTATTGAGTTGCGTAGTATAGTTTTCTATACTTTTGTAATTTCGACATAACACTGATATGACTCTTGTCATGGATTAGTATTGAACTTTTAGGAAACTAGATGTATGTATCTAGTGGTTAATCCATACTTTTTACAAAAGCTTTTCCTTTGGCATGATTTAAAGTTTGCTTAGACTTGAATTCAGTTTTCAAGTCTAATAGGATGTAGGACCTATTCTAGTGAAGATTGTGTCGTTAAAAACTTTTTCAAGAAAACACTCATGGAGTCGTTGGACATCTTTTCACGATTTCCACCACCCTACCTACCACTACTGAAATACCACCCAATATACAAACATTGTTATCCAATCTCTCATTCCAAAATTTTGTTCTCCATCGTTACCTCTTATATATCCGACCATTAGACTTGTTTTTTTATGATCAATTCCAAATGCATAGGTGACATTGAATCCAAAACTCTGAAATATCTACACCTCTTAGGCCAAGTCATATGCATATATCATATAATCTAATTTGAACATTTTGAGCCACTATGAACAGGGAAATTTGGTAAATTGGCTGGGAAAACCGGCATATTTGCCTGTTTTCCTAATGTGGCAAAGTCTCTATCGAGCGACAGAGACTTTGTCGCTTGATAGAGATTTGGTCGCGCGGTTTAGTCTAAGCCGCCAGCGACCAAAACTCTGTAGTTGAGTTCTAATTTCAGTAATTTATTAATTTTTCATCCAATTGTCCCCATATAACTGCTAATTTCGGTCATGGCCTTTCATTATTGTAAATTCAACAACTATTTTTGATTAAATGAAATTTATATTCAACCACACACATTTATAGAAGACGTACAAGCTTAAGATTTACGCATGTAATATATACTACAAAGAACATTAAGAAAGGTAAATTTATAAATTTACTTTACCTTTTTTTGATTGATTTTTACTATTATATAGTAGTAAAACAAACTAAATTTTGACTTCATAAGACTTTGTTTTTTTTTTTAATCAAACACATAGTTTTTCTTCTTAGTTTGAAATGTATTAAGAACTAAGGTAATCACCAAAATATATACAATTAAATCAATAATCTCCATTATATTCAATTAAAGTTACATTTAATCTATTGATTAATTCCCTTGACCAGGAAAGTCCCAGTTTGGATCGTATTCGGTAGTATTTAACAAGGTAGCGATAGAAGCTTGGGTAGCCTCAGGAGGTTGAGTCGAGTCGTCAAAACCAAGAAATGGAACATGAGGGGGAGGGGGCCGATAAAAGCTAAAAGCTCCTACCAGAGTAGCAACAATCGAGGTATAATTAAAGAGGACCATCCCGAAAGAGTGGACCACCACGGGGAGTTTCTAGAACACCTGCATCGTTAAGGACGCCATGTGTCATATGAGTTTCTTGCACGACTTATGGTTTACCACTTCTTTGAAGGATTCTAAGACTTGCACGCCTTCTTTAACTTGCATGACTGGATGATTCTGTAGGCATTTCAAAATTCATGTCGTTTGGGTCATCTGCTGCAAGTAATATTCCTGTATTTTCTGTAATCACCAGTGAAAATCGTTTAACCTAGTCTACAAATCCTCCTATGTAGTTTTTTCCCTCAATATGGATAAGTTCGATCTAGAGCTTGAGAAACAATTGGAACAATAATAGTCTCCCCTTGTGGAATAATACTTGAAATCTCCCAATCAAGCGGTGGTATAGCTGACGAAGAAGATGAACCTCTCTAACTATAAGGATACACGAAGGAAGAGGGCGTTGGTGGTGGAGGTTGAGAAGGAAGAATATCGGCATCAAGTAGCAATTTACCTAAAGCTGGCATATCTATCTCTCCCAAATTTTACGGCTCCATAACAATGTTAAGCTTGAAAATTGTGTTGAACCAATGAAGATAATCTCTTATATCTTCAGGCTCCACGACCAAGTCATCAGTATGTTCCCATGTTCTACCAGTTTGCAACAAAGCCACATGATTTTTACAAGAATTTTCCCACTTGGAAGTTGGTTTATTGCTTTTACTGTTCTTCCTTGTAGCTTTAGAAGGTTTCGCTGACCTTTTCCAGAAGGAGCACTGTAAAACACCGATCGACTTAAGCTCACCTGCTTTGAGCCGTTTCATTTTGGAACTCCGGATGATCCAAATATGGCATGGTAATAATGTTTTGTCTTGTTATACACACTTGTTGAAGCCTATTCGTCAGGTAAAGTGTTGGCCGCCAATTATCAGTTCGACATTTCTCTATAATTGGAAAAACAATATTGTATTCGTGTAGAACAGGTTCACCAACACGGAAGTAAGTATACCACTAATATTGTGAAAATATTATCAAAATTTAATTAGTTAGTATATTAGCATTTAAAAAATAAAAAATTTAATTAAGTGGTGTAAAAGAAATTAGTTTTTTACCTCCAAGATTGCCCAAAAACAATTTAAACTTGGTTTGGGACCCGAGCATTCACTGAGGCCTATGTATATCCCCGATAACAGTGCAGACCCCCAGTCATATGTTGATTTAACTATAAATCTTCAAGCCCTTCGAGAAAACCAAGACTTGTCACTGAGCTAGCATTTGGAAAAAAAAAACATTGTCCGAACATGTATAACAAAAACACTATTCTGAGCTCATCATAGTGGCCGACGTCCTCATAACTTGGATTCTCTTCCACTTTTCGAGCATAGCGTTGTAAGAAATTCTTCAACCCAAACACTCTTATTTCACCGGAATGCACAACTCTGTGCATATCATTTCCTTCCTCATCATCACAGTACAATTCAAGGCATTGTTTCTATTTCGAATGTGCTATTCACTTCCTTTGGTCAAATGGAACCAAATTTCCCTCACATACTATTCCCGTTAACATGTACATATCTAACGGTGTAACTCCTATAAACAATGTTTTAAAATTAAATTTTAGGTAATCTATAGTTTTTTTTGCATACTCTAATTAAATTTCCATGAATGCTAAAAGTTTGCATAATATAAAGTTTGCATATCAAAACAAAAATAAAAAATCCAAACAATGAATTAGAGAATAAACAAACTTATCGCATTTGAAATATTTGAAATAGAGCGTATTTATATCTTCCACCAACGTTATATTATTACTTGAACAATTTGAGACCTATGGTTCTTTTGGATTAAATAATATAAACACCATATCTTCAGACTCTCTCTTTACCTGTATGAGGGAGCAACCCATACACCATACCCAACTCATTCCACCCATCTTTTAGCTTGGTAAGTTGATTTTTCTCTTAATGCCCATATATATGGTCCTCGAGTACACCAGCGCCCGTTTGTTGTCTAACATTTTGGAACTCCACATCTTGATTATGATTCCAATCAAGTCCACTCTTTGGGTGCTTGATGTTTGCCCTTTTTTGTTTCTTTTATTCCTTAACAAATTTATTGTGATAGAAGAAATTTTAGAGTAAAAACTTTAGGGAAAAATTTATGAGGGAGATTGTGAAAAAATTGTAAAGGAAAATGTGTTATTTATATACGGAGGAGAGTTGGTCGGTGACGACCTAGATTCTATCGAGCGACATAGTCTTGGATACTGAAGATCAGAACTTGATCGCCAACGACCAAGACCCTGTCGCTCGATAGAATCCAGGTCACTTACCATATTTCCCACTTGGAAGAGCAAACTAACCAATTTTCCCGTCTGCATAGGTCTTGGCCTTATAGGAGGGATACCCCTAAAGAATATTTAAATTTAATATTTCATCCCCCACTAGAGCTGCACAAGAACCGACACATCAATCTGAATCCGTCCGTATCCGATGAAACCGCGGGTTTTAAACCGAACCCGTCCCCAGCGGGTTGGTATATTGTTATAAATTAAAAAACCCGATATAGATGGTTCGATTTATGGTTTGATGCTAAAACCGACCGAACCGGTCCGTAAAAACCGATAGTGGGCTGGTATATGGTGTGAGAGTTTATAGTTACTAGTTCCATAAGGAGAATAAGAATGGTGCACGCTCTTGCGTAAATTATATGTTGGTTTTAGGAAGCATATAAAATGCTGACGTAATAATAGATCTTCACCAACATAATTAAGACATAATTCATAATAAAATTCAGATGTTAGATTATTGTGATCACAGATAGAAGCATAACCTATGTGTTTTTAGTAATTTCGGATTAACACATGTTAAAACCTAAACCCAACCGACCCATAACGGACGGGTTAAAACCCGAACCGAATATAGCTCAGGCGGAGTTGGTTTGAAATTCTAAAAACCGAAGAATAACGTGTCGGTCGATGGTTTTAGGTGAAACCCGAACCGACCGACCCATGTGGAGCGTTATCTCCACATGGAAATATTTGTGACTTTCATACCCCTTTCCTTTTGTCTCTCATCTGTTTTGTGTGAAGACAGACACTAGAAGTCTAGAAGAGTTGTCGTCTGCTAGGTTAGGTTCTCTCCGTCAAACAAAATCACCTCTTTCTTTTCTTTTTTTTAAGATTAGGGTTATTATTATGAGTATGGAAAGGATTGTAGGTTCAAAGTATAAGTTAGGAAGAAAGATCGGCAGTGGATCCTTTGGTGAAATCTACCTTGGTTAGTTTCACTTCTCCCATTCGATTTGATTTTGATGTAAATTTGATTGATTTGTTCTGATGAGTATCCTGATTTATTTATTTTCTGATGAATTTTACAGCAACACAGATTGATACAAATGAGATCTTTGCTGTTAAGATTGTAAGTATTAATTTATTGATTTCTCAAATTTGTAATTTTTCTTTTGATTTATGCTGAAATTCACTGATTTTTTACAGGAGAACAGCAAGACAAAGCACCCACAGCTTCTATATGAAGCAAAACTGTATAATATTCTTCAAGGAGGAAGTATGTATTAAGTTATTAGTAGCCATTACTCTCTATACCTTTACTAAATTACTGAATTTTATTTTAGTTTCGTTGAATTGGGGATTTTCTAATGTTTTGATTTGCTTAGGTGGTATTGCGGGGATAAAATGGTATGGGGTCGATGGGGAAGAGAATGTCCTTGTAATTGATTTGTTGGGACCGAGTCTAGAAGATCTTTTTGTGTACTGTGGAAGGAAATTTTCGCTAAAAACAGTCTTAATGTTGGCTGATCAGATGGTAAATAATAATTGCTGTAATTCGTCCAAAGTTGTTTCAATTCTATGTACTAGCTCAGAAGCATGTCTACATACTTAAACCTACTAAAATTGAGCATATTTGATTGGTGGTGTTTAATGTAGTAACTGTATTACATCTGATTGAACAACTTTACTTGTATCAGATTACGAGAATAGAGTATATGCACTCTAAAGGATTTTTACATCGGGACATCAAACCAGATAACTTTCTCATGGGTCTTGGTCGGAAAGCAAATCAAGTACTGAATTTCTTTCCTTGGTATACTTATTTGAGTTTTATGGAGCTGAAATCTTCTCCGGTTTTCTTCCTTTTAGATGTTCACTTCACTAATAATGTTCTCTTGTTATTCTTCAGGTCTATATCATTGATTTTGGACTGGCTAAAAGATATCGAGAGTCTACTACTAACCGCCATATTCCTTACAGGTATACAGTTTTCACTTGCTATGGATTTGATGTAAAATGATCTTCCCTTGTTTGGTCTCTTAGTTTTAACCAACCTTAGGCAATACTAAGGGTAAGTATAAAAATATTTGCTGATCATCTGTGTCTGTTATCGGTTGGTAACATCCTCTGTGCTAAGATAAATTCCACTAATATCGTCATCAATTTTCATAACTATCTTTTGGCTGGTTTATGTTTGAAGGTTTTACTTTGACTAGGAATACTTTTTATAGTTTTGTATATGGGAAAGTTTTATCAGTATTTATTATTTTTGCCATATCAGCATTACCAAGACTTGAATTTTGTAAACATATTGCTCTTTATCTATTTCAGAGAGAACAAAAGCTTAACAGGGACTGCTCGATATGCGAGTTGCAATACTCACCTTGGCATTGGTACACAAATTTGACTAAGTTACCAATTTTGAATTAACTAGAACAGAGTATTTCTACTACTCACACTGGTTCCCTATCTACAGAACAAAGTCGGCGAGATGATTTGGAGTCTCTTGGTTATGTGCTTCTGTACTTCTTAAGAGGAAGGTATGATCTTTCCCCTAATTCTGATTCTACTGCATTCGATTATGACTTAGAATCTTCTTCTGCAAAATCATATTATCTTAGAGCACAACTCTATCAGTGTGGTAGTCCTCTCCGCACCTATTAGGGTCTGGGGTGTTTTAACTAATGATATTGCCAAATTCTGTATAGCTATTAACTGGCGTTCCAAGCTTTGTCTATTTTCTGATGCTGACACTTCTGTGTAAAGCCTTCCCTGGCAGGGTTTAAAAGCCGCTACAAAGAAGCAAAAATATGACAAGATATGTGAGAAGAAGCTGTCCACTCCCATTGAAGTATGGTTTTAACACAATATACATGCTTAACTTTTTTGGCTTCTCTGAGTTGTGTTCATCTAATGTTTAATGTCATGTCTTTGCTGTTGTCTTAAGAAGGTTTTGTGCAAGTCCCATCCGGTGGAGTTTGCGTCGTACTTTCACTACTGCCATTCTTTGACATTTGATCAACGACCAGATTATGGTTTTTTAAAACGCCTGTTCCGTGATCTGTTTACTCGTGAAGGTATTGAGGAAGGTTTCCCCACCATCTTGGATGTGATTGGGCTATTAGTTGCCTGTTTTTAGTCTTACTTTGCGAAAATAGCTAAGATGGTCTCCATGCCAAACCCTAGAAGGTTATGTGCGAGATCATGAATGCATGTTTAAAGCTTACATTAATGTGGTTTGATATGCTCTCGCAGGACATCAGTTCGATTACATATTTGACTGGACCATCCTAAAGTACCAGCAATCGCAAAAGACGAAAGTTCAGCCTCGGGGGCCTGTTAGTATTCTAATTTTCTAATTCTTTTTTGTCAACCTGCTTAACTTCACTTAGAAGATAGGATTTTGCTGTAGGAAAAAAATCAGCAGAGCGAAAACTTTCTTCAGGGACAGTACTTCATTTAGAAGATGAAACTACAGTGTTTAATAATGAACGTAACAAATATTTTTATTCAGTAATAATACCTCATTTAGAAGATGGAATTTTGGTAGCTAAATGAACATATCAAAAACTAATTCACTGTACAAGGTTGAAGGTTGAAATAGGGGTTGTATGAAGTAATGCTAATTTTGTTTTAGTTGTGCAAAATACTTCACAGTTTGTTAAGGTGTTCTCAATGCTCTTAATGAATCTCATATGGTGTACTGTCTCTGTTCTAACACATGTCAGTATCTAACTTTACAGCCACCTCCTATAGCGACTGGAAGTCGAGCAATGCCAACAGCTGTTAACAAGTATAAAGGTAACCTCTTATAATATGTACCTTTTGTATTGATACATTTGCTTCATGAAACTTAAAAGATTAGTCTCGACGAGGATTCACAATTTTGGCAGCTGAACTCAAAATTTGAACATAGTAACTTATTGTTAACTTTGACCTGCAATTGGGTAGGCATGAAAAAGCTTGCGGTTCTTTTAAAGTGATTTCCAGATGAGATATTGAAATATGAAGGCTTGTGTTGGTTTAGTGTGATATTGTGCGAAGCGATGCTCGTAAATGACGGCCGTATTTTGTTATGCCACAATTTCAGGTGGAAATGGTGCTTCTAACGCCCGTATTTTGTTATGCCACAATTTCAGGTGGAAATGGTGCTTCTAATTCAGCCGAGGTCACTGACCGCCTTGTGTCCACTGATGGTACTCGTCCTGGGATACGGATGCAGTTTAAATCATCAACAGGGAGGATTTCGAGTTCTGTTAGGCCTATTGAAAATTCTGTAAGTAATCATCTGATGTATCTGAAATCTCTCCTCTTTGTTATTAGTTCCCAATAGTCGATACCATTCTGTAACCTGGCTCAGACTATAACTTGCGTGAATGATTGTTTTATTGTTTGTTGCAGAAAATGAGCAACTTCGCTGAAAGTGGGCGTGCGACATCTAGCACAGCTGCTGTTGCTGGTTCCTCCAACAGAGATGCTTCACAACCCATGGTGACAACTGAAACTTCAACCCTTGGGCATGCCTCAGGCAGCAGGAATGGTCATCCGAGTAGCTGGTTTCCATCGTTACAGCGAAATTCTTCTGCTAAATAATTGGTGAGAGAAACCGTATTTGGTAAACTCCACAAGTATTAGTCTTTTTTCTATCATGTCGGGAGTTAATTGTATGGCACAGGCTGAAATGAACTGTTCGAATTATATTCTCTACTACTGGAGGTATCGCTGCGTGATTCTTTTCACTTTTTAGTGATTATTAATATTGTTTCTTCAGCAAAAGGGCCAAACAAGAAGAAGCAGTGAATCCATATTCAAGAGGCTGTGAAAGTGCAAGGCATTTTTCATTACTCATGACCCCTGCAGCCTTAAAGCAGTTTCTCAAACGCAACAGCGGCAATCATTCTATGGCAGCTGAAATGAATTGTCAAGTGAGAAGTAGTTCGTGTTATTCTGCATACAGCTGGAGCCTATTACTCACACACGACTCTTCAAGCTTTACGATTGCGTGTAAACATGAGTGAGAAGTGAAGCCTTTCTTCATTCTTCTGTTAATAGTTAGCTTATAAGGTTACAGTTCTGCTATATGGTTGTCTTTTATTGATCTGGTAGCAAGATTCTCAGATCTCTGTGTATATGTTTACTTCCATACTTTGTTTAAATTGAAGTGTTGGTTGTTCACCTGTATCAGTTTTAATAATAGGTACTCGAAAGTTCTCCGGCATCAGAGTCTAGAGTGCAGGTGCTAAATCCTAACCCTTTATTTTGTTTGATATACTAGCTTCATGGTTTAGATCCTTGTATCTCATTAATGCGCCTCATAATCTCTCAGTGAATCACATGGCAACAAAGTACAACTATGTGGACCTATACGAAGTTTACAGCGCAAGCAAGAGAGATTCTTAATCTCAAGAATCACATGTTTTGGTTGCAAGAGAGGTATTCTGCGGTTTGGTTGTCCTTCTAAAAAATTCTTCTTTCAGGTTTTTGTACTCAAAACACTACTTTTGCGTGGCAGCTAAATCAAGCGAGATGCTAACTTTTGGTTGGGGTTCTATCAAAAGTTATGAAAGCCACATTATCAGACAGAAGGTCTAACAGGATGTATGACCTAAGATTGAAATTCGTCCATGTTTTTAGGTTTTGGTTTCTCCCGAGTCCTATCAACCTATGAAAAAAAAAAAAAATCTAATAATCCAACGGATCCATAATCTAATACTTCATTGTTATCTGTGTCAGGAAAAATAAATAAATCTAATAATCCAACGGATCCGATAATCTAATATTCATTGTTATGTGTTAGGCTGTCAACACAACGCCTCAAAAAAATTTCCTTTTTTGTCCTCAAGAAATAATTTCATAAATAAAACCGAAAAGGCCACTTTAAATTAAGAAATACCAAAGGGTTTGCTGTACAAGCCACAAGGAACATCATGAAGAATCATGACCACCATTTCAAGCCGCATCCTTTCGGCTTATCTGTCAGCGGACAAGTTAATTTTCCTCAAAACTATATCTGAAATTTATATGATGAAGTTGACTGCACAATCGTTTCACTTCGACTAGAGAAGCCAACGTGTTTTGCCACTCATAAAAGCATGAAGGGTAAATAATTTTGTTTACTTAAAATTATGGTCTTGTTTGGTAAAATATATATCTATTTATGATTATAGATAATCATAAATTGATATATAATTTTAAAATAATTAGTTTTATAATAATTTTTTATATAAATAATTAATTATTTTAGAAAAATATTTTTAAAGAGAAGAAGAAAAAATGATGATCTAAGATTTTTTTAGTCCGCTGTTATTTTTTCGTCTCTATCTTGGTAGTTTAGAGAGAAAAAAAATAAAAAACTTCAATTTAATTTTATTAAAAAGGATAACTGATTATGATATTTTTTAAAAACAAAAAATATTGGATTTTTTCAATTATAATTAAAATAATCAGTTATTATAAATTTTAGCAAGCACCCATATAATAGATTATATGCTGGATAATTAATTATGGGCTTATAAAAGCGTCCACAAAGGGACGATCAAAACATGGACTAAAGATCAAAACTAGTCTTTGGTCCGGAATTGTGAGGCGCAACGGGACGAGTAGATTTGGGGTTTAGTCCAGAAAATCTACTGTAGCAGACTAAATCTGGTCTTTTTTTGGACTAATTGCGGCATCGTAATGAAGCGCCTAGCATCAAGCGGATTTGTAGTGAACCGCCTGGCATCAAGCGTTATTCTAGGACAACGCTCAAAAACACGGGAGGTAACCTAGGAATATGCCTGATCAAGCGCTAACCTAAAACTACGCCTGATGGAACGAGGCTCTAGGATCACGCCCACTAACAGGCGTAACGCTAGAATACCGCCCATATCTAAACGTCGCGCTAAGTCACCGCTCAGTTATAGGCGCGGCCCTAGGCGTCCGCTCAGTTCTAGGCGCGCCCCTAGGAGTCCGCCTGGATAATTTACCTGATTTTGTTACCGTTTTGTTACTGTTGTCAACGGCTATAATTTGCATTCTGATACACCTATAAATAAATGAATTTATATCTATCATTCTCATTTCAAATCCACATCTTTTACATTTCATAGAAAATTTATAATCTCTCGTTTTCATAATTATGGCTTATGAAAATTTTAGGCTTAATGCAGAGAATCTTACCCTAGAGGAAGATTTATCCCTATGTCGAAACATAGTATTACATTATCCAGCAAGGGGTCATGAATGTCGGATGAATGGTTCAATGAGCATGGAATGGTTAGAACATATCCATGCTAACTTTTGTAATGAAACCGGTAACCCCAATAACCGGAACAGAGCAGACCTTTTTTGTAGATATATGGAAATCACAAGCGCAGTACTAGAATTTTCTTCTTTAACCGCTAAGGTGAATGAAAGAAGAATTAGGAATGAAACTGATGATGAAGTTGTTGCCAGATCTCTGGAGGAATGGAGAAGATGGAAACGTTCAGATTTCAGGTACTAACCTCATTTCGAGATCCTAAGGGTGATGGAAGAATACAATCCTTTTGTGTTGATTATTCTCCGAAGATGTGAAGAACATCGTCCCGGGCGTCATACGACCCGTTGAAGGTTTGATAATAGGTTTGCTTAAGTGTAATCTATTGATTTATTATATTTCATCTCCTTTAATGTTACACGATGTATGCCTTTTCGATTCAATGAAATGATTTTACGTTCAACTGTTTTATAAAATTAATTAACTAATGAAATGTGGCCATCTATTAAAATATATTGATAATACATGAGCTAATAAGTAGAGCTAAACTCACTTTCGCAGGCATCACGGCTAATTATTTGCCTTATCTAACGATTATATTTCTTTTTGACAAAAACAATTAAAATTTTCAGAATCGGTAGTTAAAGTTCAATATTAATTTCCTACTACAACCAAACTCTGACAAAATATTTAAAAATTTCCCAGATTCGGTAGATAAAGATAAACAATTACTTCCTGTTGCAACCAAACTCTGAGAAAATATTTAAAAATTTTCCAGAATCCGTAGATAAAGTTAAAAAATTACTACCGATTACAACCAAACTCTGACAAAAGTTAGAAAAATTCTCAAAATCGGTAGATAAAGTTAGCAGTTACTTCCGGTTACACTTTGGACTTAATGAACTCGTAGCTTTCAACAAATGTGAACTCTTCTCATTTTTCCTGATAGTAGTGCATTTTTGCGACATCCTCCTACACAAGCATAGGAAAAAAAAACATAATTCATCAAGTTTACTATGTTGTTATTGGAAGACCAAACAACTTAGCTTATGTAAAAGATACTTACAAATTGTTGGATCGACGATCCTAAATGGGTGGGGTTAAAGATCTGTTGTTGTATAGCTATATAATCAGCTATCCCTATTCGGATAAGTTGGTATCCATCATGAATTTGTTCAAGAGATCTTTGCTTTGGATTTTCATATTCTCGAGCATATTGGATGTAGATCCTCCCCCAAAAGGTTTCAGGTTCGACCCTTCCAGCTAAGACATCTTCACGTAGGGTTTCGTTATGCCATGTTTTGGTTATAACCAAATCTTCAGCTGAATCAAATGTTGCCATGTTTGTAGGTAGAGTTATGAAGTGAATTACAAAGAGGAGATTATTAAATAAAATTTGTAGAGTGTATGAAACTAGGGGTGTGTGGTATTTGGTAGAGAAAACAGATGTATTTATAGGATAATTTCAAAAACTAGTCGTTGATTGTACTTTCATTGTAAATAATTGCACAACTACCTCAATTATCCATAGTCATAATAGTAAAATATAATCGGTAGATAATAATATACTATAACTACCGATCCAGACACAACAACCCATTTTTCCCTACAAAGAGAGAGACTTAACGGCTAGTATTTCAAAAACTTACTACTTAGCATGAATTCTCTCTAAATACAGAATTGTTCATGAATTCTCTCTAAATAACTCAAACTCATTACTCCATTTTCAAATGAGACAACTCTCCGGCTAGCAAATGAGTTTGTAATTTATGATAAAAAAAATAACATGAGCTAATAAGTAAAGCTAAACTCACTTTCGCAGGCATCGCGGCTACACTTAGCATGTGCAGCAAGCCTTTAAACCCCTAGGTGCCCCTAGCGGCCGAGTTGTGTCTCGGGCGGGCTTACTAGAGATTTACCCACAAAACCTATCCAGAGGATTTACAAATTTTTAATCCTCACCAAAATCTGACTATAAGTGTTCGATCAAGTCATTTCGCAAACGAATATGAGTATCTTTGTCGAATACTGCACGTCGGCGTTGGTCCATTCTCATTCTCGAAAGTTCAGCCGTGATGTGTCTAGAAATATTTACCGGTGCACCGTGGCTGCGTTGATCATACTCATACGACCAATCACCGGGTAAACGCTCATCCTCCACTATCATATTATGTAGAATGATTACAGTTTTCATTATATATGCTAGTACGTCAGGATTCCACATTTGTGCTGGTTGCTTGATGATTGCAAATTGATTTTGCAGTACACCGAAGCCTCGTTCTACATCTTTTCGGCAACCTTCTTGCCTAGCAGCAAATTTTTGTTTCTTCGCCGAATCTGGATGTTTAATCGACATCACAATAGTAGCTATCTCCGGGTATATTCCATCACCAAGATATTACCCCATATCGTAATGATGTCCGTTGACAACAAAGTTTACAACCGGTGCTTTCCCATTGATAAGATTTTTGAAAATATAAGAACGGTTCATCACATTTATATCATTGTTAGAACCAGGCATACCAAAAAACGCATGCCAAAACCACAGATCATATGACACCACTGCCTCCAAGATAATACTTTCACTACCTTTGTACGCAGTGTAAGCACCTGATTCAGCCAATGGGCATTTATCCCATTTCCAGTGCATGCAATTAACACTACCCAGCATCCCCGGAAATCCCCTTTAGTTGTTCTCAGCAAGAAGCAGTTCAACATCAAGCTTAGTTGGTGTGCGCAAATATTCTTTCTCGTACAGATGCACTATCGTCTTACAAAACCTACGAGTTGCTTCCAAAACTGTGGTTTCTCCGTTCCGTAAAGCTAACATTCGCGCACATCCGTAAGCTAACATTCGTATTGCTGCAGTAATTTTTTGCTGAGGGAAAAATCCAAGAACACCCCAAGCATCTCTTTTTTGAACAAAATAATTATTTACAGCTACGACATCTCCCAATATACGGTTGAATAATTCTCGCCGCATTCTAAATCTTCTACGAAATACATGAGGAGGAAACGTCGGGTTTCTGCAAAAGTAATCTTTCCATAGAAGTTTTGCACCGTCATCACGCTCTCTTGGTATTTGGATACGAGAATGAGGCCAATTCATACTTGAAACGATCAATCCCGCAGTGACTGCTTGATTATTTTGGCTCAATGCAAGTAAACCTTCGTCTGATGAGTACAAACTATTGTTATCATCATCACGCGATGAAGAAGAAGAAAAAGATGAAGAAGAAGAAGAAGAAGAAGAAGAAGAAGGAGGAGGAATAGAATAACAAGAACCATAGTACTGATTGTTATTTTGATAGTATGCCATTTGCTTTTTGATGTTTGTATTTTTGGTTTGCATAATTTGAGAATCGAATGTTCAATTTATAGGCAAATAAAGATAAGATTTTGAGTTTTGATATGACCAAACACGGTTGGTATTTTAATGCAAAAACAGAGTGTGGGGTGAACAGACGCATCAGAGATATGAAATGTCGGTTGACAAGACAATACCAAATGACCAAAACGATAAAGGAAAAAAATACAGAGTTTTGAATTGACAATACAAAACAGATATAAAGGACAAAAGAAAAGATTATAAATATTAGGAGATGACAAAACACGGTTGCTATTTTATTGCAAAAACAGAGTTGAGGAAAGTGGGGTGAACAGACGCATCAGAGATATGAAATGTCAGTTGACAAGACAATACCAAATGACCAAAACGACAAAGGAAAAAAAATACAGAGTTTTGAATTGACAATACAAAACAGACATAAAGGACAAAAGAAAAGATTATAAATATTAGGAGATGACAACAGAAAGCAGGTAAAAGACAACGATAATGTAAGAAAAAGAATTTGAAAAGACAATTCAAATGTGACAAAAGAAAAAGTTTTTTGTTCAACTAACAATTCAATGCTAATGAATTACTACTCTTCCGTATCTTGATTCTCGGACGCCGAGCGCGGGGGTATAAACAAAGGCAAAGATGATCTGGAATTATAGTTACTTGATTGCATTGTTGATGACGATCCCTGACCCATGGTGTTCCACATCGGTAGTGGCATAGTTTGAGCATACGTGCCAAACCCAATGGGTGGTTGTTGATGACGAAAATGGGCAAGCTGTGAGTTCAACATGCTCACAGCTTGTTGTAGACCTCGTATTTCTGCATCTTTGGCCACGAAAAAGTCCATCCTCTCCGTAGTTTCATTTAACGTAAAGTTACGAAACTCTTGCGTAAAATCAACATAATCTTGAACTAAACCATAAGCCTCGACCTGTTATGAAAAAATTAAAATCAAATTCTCAATCATTACTATATACTAAAATCAAAGCTACAGTGGTTTGTTGTACACTTACGTATGACAATTGTTGTTGAGGCGGAATGGGTACATGTTCACAAGGACGTTGGATGTTGTGTTTAATACGGTCACCAGCATAACCGTACGTTTCAACCTCCCAATCGACTTTGGTGGTATATTTCTTCAGGTTAGTTACATGTCGCCAATACCTAATATACAGATCATAGTTAACGACACGTACTAATTCACTTGCAGGGAGCAGACAGTTTTCGCTCATCTCCTCAGCATCTTCGTCGGTCAAGTTGAAAATACGACTAGGCGGGTTGCTAGGAACGTCCCATGTTTGATGGTGCTTCCTCCAACACCGATCTCCGAGATACATGTTATTCTTTGAAAAGAAAATTACAATAAACAAATAAACCAATCAATTAACCGAAATTCAAAGAAAATAAATAACATTCCAATGGAAATAAATTATAAACTCACAGTGCCTAGACAAGAGAATATAACCCTTTTCTTTGAGATCTCTACAACTTTCCGTCCAATTTCAGAATCCAGGACCATGATCGCAGATTCCCACGGTTGCCATGTCACCTCGTCTATAGACAAATGATTCATAGATGTCCTTGAACGAACAATATCAATGATCCTCCTCCGTGTTCCCATCCACCGACAACATCTAGGCCACATTTGTTCACTTTCAGGCGATGGGTTCTTTGGCCGACAAATGCCCAGATATTCGTACCCCCAAAACTAGAATGTCATGACAACCAATTAAATAAATAACTGATCAACAAAAAAACAATTTAAAAGAATTATAAATAAGACTAAGAAATTTACCTCCAATATTTGAAAGGGTCCGACGAATGACTTTTTTCCCATGCCAGATGCGGCGAGACCGGAATACAATTTCGAAAATGCAGAACTACCCCAGTCATAATCGTTAACTGCATTTAGATCCTTAAAAGCAACTAACCATCCAGCATCAATATAGGTTTTTGCATTTGAAAAGAAGAATTGACCCAAAACATACATATAGAAGGCTCTGGCCACTCTATCAGTAAGTATGCTATCATCGTTAGCCGCAACCAACGTTTGAGGATCAAAATATGTGCTCAAAAATACAATCGTAATTGCATCTGAAACCCACTGGCTGGGAATACGTTCTCTTCTACAAACCTCACTATCTTGAAGTTCAGGAAAAATATGCGCCCGAACATATTCAAATTGGAACTTCCCTGAGTCATACGGAATAAGACTACCAATACCAATACTAAGTCCTGTCAACATTACCCAATCAAGGGGTGTGAACCCAAGCTCAACAAACGAGAAGTGAAAAGTGTTTGTGGTATCCCAAAAACGCTCAACAATATAGTCAATAAGTGCATGCGATGAATCTACTACATCCATGGTAAGTAATCGGTCCCATCCTCCCTTTTCAATAATATATTTGACCCTAGGGCTATGTTTAACAATACCTGCATAGATCTGAAGGACCGATTTGAGGGAACCACGATGTGAAAACTTGAATTTGGCGTCGCTGGAATACATAATATTGGTGGAGGCGTGACCCTCAGTATCTTCCACAACTGTATAGTGTTTCAACCGGGGAACATATACCGTTTCTTCAATAATACGGTCTTCATCTGAATCCTGGACAATTTTAGTCTTCTTGGCCCTCTTCTTTCGAGCAACGAATATGGACGTCACACTGCTCGACATCTGGGCAAACAGTTCATACAACATTGAAAATCAAGAGTAATCCCCACAATGCAGAAACATAAAAATCTACATTAATCAATAAATCAAGAAAAAACATAATAATTTCATAATTACAAAAGTAATTATCTAATTACATAATCATATGTACCAGCATACAAAAATCAAACATTCTTGAACAAAATTCATCATTCACAAAATACTCCAATATCAAAGCCTCAATTGTACCAAAAATCATCAAAATTCCCCAATTATATAATTCTATATGTTTTAAAACATAAACAATCCAAATTCACAAATTTTCAAGACAATCTAGTCAATTCATCAAAAAATTAACCACAACCCAAATCAAATTAAACAACAACTTAATAAATTCTATCATCAATTCAACAAATTATCATCAATTTTTTATACCCAATTTACAACATTCATAAACCCTAAAAATTATCCCGATTCCATAATTACAATTTCTAAAACCTAAATATCTATATTTCATAATCACATGTTTAATCATTGAACATATATAACCAATTTAACTAACAAAACATAATAATAAAACATACTCTAAATTTAATTTACAAAACAAATATAATTTACAAAGAAGAAAAGAAATTACCTTGATTGCGCTTGGATGTTTGAAAAAAGCTTAAGCGGAACCTCAAAAACGTAGGCGGTTCTTTGGGGGATCGTTTGTGAAGAATAGGGTTCAAGAGGGGGAGGCGGAAGAGGGTTTGCTTTTGAACAAAATAGGGTTCAGGAGAAAAATGGGGGGTTCAGGGGAAGTTGCGGCTGAGGAAGAAAGAAGAAGAAGATGGGGCGGGCCGCTAGCATTCCGCTTGGAATTCTAGGCGAGGCGCTAGGACACCGCCCGTCCCTTTCTTCTCACACGCTCCATTCGTACAAAGGTTACATGATCAGGCGTGATGCTGGCACACCGCCTATCAGGCGATTGTCTAATGCTCCGCCCGTCTCTTGGGCGTGGTCCTAGGAGACCGTCCACTATCAGGCGTTATCTTACGTTTTCGCCCCACATCGAACGTTCAGCTAGGAGACCGCCTAGCGCAAGCGTTATGCTAGGATCACGCCCTTCTCAACAAGCGATACGCTAGGACACCGCCCACACCAGACGTTATTTTAGAACACCGTCCGACCATATACCTTTGTTCTTGTACCGGACCAAAGACTAAAAATTTTAGTATGTGGTCGTTTGGGATACTCGTCCCATTGTGGACGCCCTAATTCATTATAATAATAATTACCAAACAACCCCATAGTTAAATATCTTGGGTTAGTTATAATATGCAGCAAAATTCCTGGGCTACTTAAAGAATATATATATTTTTAGTTAATAAATTATTTTCTTAGTTAACTCTTATTTCTTGGGTGGATCTTTTTATAAACTGCGAATGAATTTGTTTTGAGTTTGCATCCGTGATACGTGATTACCTAGGGGATCTTATTAACCCGGTTGAATGAGTAGGGGTTTTTTAATAAAATTTCTGAACTTGCAATTGGTTATGACGTTCACAAGGTGAGGGATAAAGAAAATGTCTTGTCTCAAAGGATATCTTATCGATAAAAAGTATGATACTTTTACAATTTTCGACCACGAGCAGGACATTACTGGTAAAAAAGATCCTAGGCAGTGTCTTGCTCTCAGTTGAATTTGGCAAAAGTATCTAGAGCAACATTGTACTCCTTATCGATATGATATTTCTAGAAGAGATTTCCTTAGTCCTGTTTTACGAGTGTTATAATCGATTGCAAACACAAAAGTTTCAAGAATCCTCGGCCCATTCAACGGATAAATAGGGTCTCATGAAGGTACTCACAAATGCGAACTCAAAATAAACTCACTCCCCACTATTAAAAATCCATGTAAAACATAAGAGTTAAGAAAGAAAATCTTTAACCACATATATAATTTTCAAAATATACTCTTTCAAAATTGGGTCTGTTTTTCTTTTTTTGGAAAATTTAATTATATTAAAGCACCAAATTTTTTATTTTTTACATGAGTCTGTCTTATGTGTTGGTTGCCCTTATTCCAGTATGAAGAACTGGAATATGAGTCTCCCCTAGCATATAATCTTCCCCTGATGAAATGACAGAGCTTACATTGAAATTTAAAACTGAAAATCTAAAAGAAGTTCAGATGTTATGAAGTTTGGCATGGTATACCACTGATGTTTATGGGAGCCTTGTTTCCTTGCTTGTTTTGCCAAAATATCTACAAGTTTATTACTACTTCTATGATTAAAAAGAACCCCCAAAAAATTCCCACCAATTTTTAATGTCTTTTGAGTCTCAGAAACAATTGCTTGATTTCTTTATTGGATTGTGTTTGCCTATCCTTGTGCAGACTCCATTATTCGTGTGCAATCTCCTTCAATCCAAAAAGAGTGAATCTCCATATCTTGCGCCCATTTGGCAGCTGTTAGTAGAATCAGAGCTTCTGCTTTTTCTGGGCCGGCTGCATTGAAGGTCCCAGATCGAGCTTGGACAGATATATCTGTGTCAGATCGTAGGATTAAGCCATATCCCGCAAGAGACTTATTATCTATTCAAGAGGCATTAATGTTAATTTTATATTGGTTCATTGCAGGAACTTTTCAACATTTGTGATTTTTTAGGTCAGGTGTTGTAATGTTGATTCTGGAATTAGTATTCGGTTTAATTCTATTGTCTGAGTCATTACTCCTTTCCTGTGATGAGGGTGTCCATAAATTTAGGTCTCTGTATTGCTATAGCAGTTTGTAGGTTCGTTTAGATTTTCCCTGAAAAATTCTCATACATCTTTCTCTCCAGATTAGCCGACATTTTGTGGCCACTACACTATGCCATTTCGGCCTTTTTGCAACGGATATAAATATCAGTGAAATTAAACAACTTTTATATCAGTTGGTAACAGGGCGGAACAAATTTCGCAACGAATGTAGCGTTGCACAAATTAATTAAAGCAACGGATAAATAGTATTTAATTAAATAGGTTTTAGAAGTTGCTTATTTTAATTAAAGCAACGAATAACTGGGATATTAGCAACGTAAAGGTGGCTCCCATGAAATGGCAGAGTTCAATTTCATTGCTGGTGCATGGATATCTTTGCCATATCGTTGACATTCTTCGCATCATTTGGACATCTCTTTGGCGTCTTCATTCATGTATGGCCAATAATACCCTTGTACTCTAGTTTTATGTGCTAAAGATCTACGCGACCTATGATTTCCTCCATCGTCGTAATGCAACTCTGTCATGATCAAACGTCCCTCTTCTTTTGAAAGACACCTGAGTAATGGTCATAGAAAGGATTTTTTTGTAAAGGACTCCATCTCGGACTTTATAGTTTGCTGATCGATTTCGAATCTTGTGTGCCTCCTTGGAATCTGGTGGTAACAATCCTTGCTTGAGATATTTACGAAGAGGTGTTCTCTAGTCTTCTGTAGGTTCGCTTACTTGGTCAGTTGATAGACACATTTTTGTGTCTGATTTAATCGCAATTATTTATATTGTTGGTACTCGATTTTGTATTTATTATTGTTTTTTATTGCTTTTTAGGTATTTTTGGAGAAATGTTAAAGGCACCTTCAACTTGGATTAAGGCACCCACACTTTGGTTAAGGTCAACCACACCCCAAATTTCAAATGAAAAAGTTGGCGGGAAACAGTTCTCATACTTCACGTGAACAGGAAACTCAAGCTTAATTTGGAAACTTTTTTTTTTATGGAAATCTCCCAAAGTTAGGAAACTGAGTTGTTTGGGAAGAAATTAAAAAGAAAATGATATCGATTTCTTCTCTTAATAGCGTCCAAGAATCGAAATCAATCGAAATCAGGAAAGAAAATTTCTTTTCACGGGAAGAATTTTGCCAAGAATTTAAGGAAGTTCTGGACGTAATTTGGGGTTGTTTTGTGGTTGTACTATATATATAAGAGTCCATAGAGGTCCAGGGGAGATGAGAAAAGTTTGTGAAGATTAAAACAACCAAGAACAGCGTGAAAAAAAAGTGAACAGAGAGAAGAAGTTTCTGCTGCTACACCAACGAAGAAGAAGAACATATTATAGAGAAGAACTGTCGTTCATTAGAACAACATTTCGTTCTTTTTCAGCCACACCAAAGAAACCGTTTTTTTTCTCCACTCTCTTTAAAACACCTTCTGTAACAGTTAGAAGTGTTCACAACAACACTTATAAACGTATCTAATTGACTGTGAGCATTTCTATTCTCATTGTAAGCAATTTTTGAGTTATGAAATCGATTTTTGAGGGTTTTGCCATTACAATGAGGATCTAAACTTCATCTCTGAGGCTACGGAGGAAGCTACTTTTCCAATAAATATGTGGTAATTATTTAATTAATTTATGCAATTTATTTATGATTAATTGCCTTGATTAAAAATTTACTAAAAAGATTTTTGTTAAGCAATTGTGATTCCGTTAGATGGTGCATGCCTCGGCTTAGGTCCCTAGATGCTCCATGATTTTGTTATACAGTTGTTGTTTTGAAAATCTATTTTTGCAATGATTTAGAATCAAATTAAAATGTTTTAATTGCATGATTAAACTTAATCACTTTGAAATTGGAAAATAGTGGAATCCTAGCCTCAGTTTTTCTCCCTACTTTATAAAAAATATTTGAGTTTTCATACTTTTAGTTTTAGAAATTAAATTTAAAATCAATCTTCACAAGTCTGAGTAACGAATCTTTATTTGCTACTTTAAAATTACATCATCAGTCATCATTACCTCAATAATGTTCTCTATTGGTATGGATGGCAGTAAGATTCTTCCTATTCGCACTTCCTGACTTCTGGATCATTCATCATAGAGGATATGTATGCCAACACATCTGCATGTATGTTGTCCTTTCTTCCAATGTGCCTGAACCTGATCTCCCCGATTGTCAAAGCATACGATTGCAAGCATGGATCAAGGGTTTGATACTTTCCTTTAATTTTTCTAATGACAAGTTGAGAATCATTGGTGAGTCTGACCTCTTCGATGCCCATTTATTTGATCAACCTGAGAGCATGAATGATAACTTCGTATTCTGTTACGTTGTTCGTGGTAGGAAATTCCAGCCTAAAGGCTTGTACGACTCTTTTCCCTCCTGGCGATGTAAATACTATTCCGAGTCCAGCTCCTTGTCTACTCGTGGATCCATCGACAAATACCTATTATTGTTTCGGGTTGCATGATTCGAGTAAGTCGGACTGACTCTCGTCGTATTCGCTCATGCCAGGTATCTCCTCGATCTCTTCTTCTTCATAGAAGGAAAAGTCGACGAGGAAATCTACTAGAGCTTGGGCTTTGGTGGAAGTGATGATTTTATACTGTATCCCGAATTGTTTGATTTGTGCACTCTATTTGGATATTCTCCCAGTTTTCTTCGTACTTTTGATAACTGCTTCTATGGGTGACTTTGTCAGGTTCTTAACAACATGTGCCTGGAAGTAGGTTCTCAGCTTCTGCGTGGCAACCAGCAATGCTAGGATCACTTGCTCAATCTTCATGTAATTTCTTTCGGCTGATGTGATAGTTTTACTGATGAAGTAAACTAGCTTTTTAACTTTGGACTCTCCTCGGACTAGAACAACACTAATAGATTATGACGTCGCTGATAGATAAAAATCCAGTATTTCACTGGGATCAGGTCCTTGTAACCTCGGAAGAGTTGCTAGGTGCGTTTTTATATTTCTGAGTGCGTGATGGTGTTGCACCCGAGATCTGGGACTTCTCCTCCGATGGTGACATGATGCACTTGAATGTTTTGATCTGGGTTACTGACGAGTCGTTGCAGATTTCCTTCATCTATCAAACGCTGACTTTTGGTGAGGAAGTTCAAGGAAGACTTATATTTTTTAGGGTTCCTCATTAGAGGATTTTTTTTTTAAAACACAAGGCCCCTTCCTTGTTTGAAGTTTCTACTCTTAATCCTCATAAGCCTTTATCGAACGTTAGCGTGTTGCTACCTTTTCGGTCTTATGTTAAGGCAACTCTAACTGTTTGGGTGTTTGGTATTTGGTATTTGGGTAATGTAATTCCAACGTGTTTGTGGTGCTTACGAAAGTGGTCAGATTTAAAAGTAGCAACAAAGAACAAGCTCTTCTTTCTGCTTGGTATTTAAAAACTGAGAACTAATAACCCAAAGGGCATGAGTTTGAGTCTTGTACCTATATGTGAAATATTGACTGATTAGAGAATGACAACAGTCAAACTTCATAATAGTTTGAATACTGTAAGAGATCAGTGGTCTTAATGAATAAAACACCCTTATTTAAAATCACCCTTTAAAGCATTTTTATATCACCGCATAAAAATAGATCAGTATCAAATCCTTCATTTACATCTTTCATTTATGTATAATGCTAACAAATGGTCTAACCCGAACGAAGACGTACTTGAAACTCAGTGTTTGACGTGCAATGCACATGCGTTATACTTTTAGGTTCATAATATAAGCAAAACTACACATTAGTAAAATTATGAGGACTTTCTTTTCGAAAAAAGAAACTAAAAGAAAAACAATTTCTTTTTATTACCTGATTTCTTTCCAAAATTTTCCATTATATATAAATTTACTATTAGATCAATCATCTGTTGTCCAGATTAATAAATTTTCTATTAAATTAAAGAGGGCGGATTAGTGTGATTCTCACACCATCTCATTTTTGACGATATTTTTTTTACTTCAAATATTTACAGAGTTCTACATATCTGCTAACAATGAGTGCATTTTAAAATACCAAACCTATTATCTACCAATTTTAATTTTGACGTTTGAAAATTTTTAAAAGCTAATTTTTAAAGTATTAGAAAGTGATAATATATATCTTGGAATATGCTCATCTTTGGTAGGAACGTAGAATTTTGTAAAAAGAACATATCTCCAAAATATTAATTTTAAATTCGTAACCGTTTGGTTTTTTATAAAGAAGATGACGTTATGGTGTGTGAATAACGGTGTGAGTGCATTCACTCTCTATATTAAATAGAGTAAATTTTTTTAACAATTAAATAAGGTTTGTATGCAGAATACACAAAATCGGATTGTATAATGTGGAAATATCGTTGTAAAAAATTATTATAACGCTGAAAAAATATTAAAAAAATGTGGCGCTATATTTTGTGTTACAATTAATATATAACGGATAAAAACATTAGTATCACCGTCGTCCAGACAGGATAAGATTTATTTCATGACGTGTCTTTGTTACATTTGGAATGTTACACATGATTCAATAACGATTTCATTAAATATAACTAAACAGTTGTAACGGTTAATTTACCCGTAGTTGTTCTTTTTGTAACACATTTCATAAGGTTATTTTAGAGAATCGAGTTGATTGTAACAGTTCATTCGGCTATGTCAGTTATTTTAATGTTATATTTACTTAACGGATGATTTGTAATGAACGCCGGTTTACCACCCGTCCTTAGTTTGTAATAGATTTAATAATGTTGTTCAAATGTATCGGATTGATTGTAACAGTTATTTCGTAACAATTATTGTAAACGGGTTTTAAGTATAAGGTTTAATTAGGGTCTGGGTCGTGGAAGAATCTTAGACTAATTTTAACCATCTGAATGTTTTACCAAACCGTCCTTATGAAAAAGTTCAAAAAAAAAAAAAACATGAAGCAGTGAAATAGTTAAATGACACTTTATTGGTTATAACATTTAACTGAATATTATTAAGCCGTTGGTGAAGGAAAGAATGTACGGTTAGTGATCTTCTTCTATTTTTACTGAATGACTGATATCAAACGTTGTCTACGTAAAGATAAGTCTTAGATTTTGATATATATATCAAAACTAAGATGAATATCGTGGATATAAAAAAATAATGATAATATTAAATCATTGATCTTGTTATGCCTTTTATACGTCTTTTCATCCTGTATAAGTGGTAAATATCTTATCTAGGGTAAAATAACTTTTCAACTTATATTTCGATATTTCATTTCCCATCCAACATAATCATATCCGAGCTTTAAGATGCTTTCAGGGATGGAACCAAGTAGAATAGAATTCTTTTTCTGACCTAGGCTGATATTCACGGCCAAGCCCAAAAATAATTTTAGAAACTTTCTTTTAGAGAAAGAGACCTGAGGGCTATCCGAAATAAAGTCCATATTAACCCTCTCATAGGTTCATCCCTAGATACTTTCACGTGATGACACTATTTTTTACCCCGCATAAATTTGGGAAGTATATTTCGTTTATAGGACTGTAAATAATACACAATACTACTCATAGATACTACATACCCTCGTCTAACGATTGTTCTGGATTTCTTCTCCAAATTGTTTTATATGACTTCATAGATACTATATACCCACGTCTAACAACTTTTTAATTTAGTTTAATATATTTATCTAATTATATAATCGACGATCCAAATCTAAAAAAAGGAAAAAAAAAAGCCTTTTACTGGGTTTTAATGGTCGCAGTGCAATCACCGTTAAGGTATCAGCTGTAAGTCTTTACAGGGATTCATTGGTTCCAAAAATAATAAAATAAATCAAGCTGTTGAAATTCCAATGAAAATGTAAAAACAAAATCTCTCATCGAATTGTTAATGTACTACTCATCAAAACGGGACACATTTTTATTGAATCACCAGTAGGAAAACGTAATTTCAGACATTTCTACCAGTCCAATGACAAAAAGCTAGCAATAACACGTTCGCTTACGATTTCTGCATTTTCCAATGCATATTTCTAGAAATACAAATTAGAAATAACAATAATTATTGACAGAGGCTCAATTGGAGTATAAATCAAGGCTCGTTCATTCTATTCCTTCATTTCTCTGCTCTGTTCTGTTAATCAACAAAGGTGAGGGGCTTTGGGAGATAGATTTCTGCAATGGATAATATAAATTCAAACCATTCAACTCCTCTCTTAACAAACATAGATGAAAATTCTCCAGTGACATTCTGTAGAAAATTATGGGAAGAAAATAAAATGGTATGGCACATAGCTGGACCATCCATTTTAATTTCAATCTTTCAATACTCTCTCGCTTTCGTTACTCAAACTTTGGTTGGTCATATTGGTACTCTTGAACTTGCTGCTGTTGCTCTTCAAAACTTAGTCATCTCCGGTATAGGCTTTGGAGTCATGGTATCTCTCGCACACTCTCTGGTTTCCCATTTTCCTTTTCTCTATCTCTACTCCATAGGTGAGTAATCTGGGTTTACTTATTGTGTGCAGCTGGGGATGGGAAGTGCCCTGGAAACATTATGTGGACAAGCATATGGAGCAGGAAAAATGAGAATGTTAGGGATTTACTTACAAAGATCATGGTTGATTTTACTTGGAACAGCAACACTACTAACCTTAATCCCTATATTTGCAACTCCATTATTATTATTGTTAGGTCAAAAGAGAGATATAGCAGAATTGGCCGGTACATATTCAATATGGTTGATACCAGAAATGTATATGTATGCATTGAATTTTCCAATGCAAAGGTTTTTACAAGCTCAAAGTAAAGTATGGGCAATGGCATGGATATCATTTGGGGTATTAGCATTTCATATACCATTAAGTTGGTTTTGTATCATGAAATGGGGTTTAGCTGGAGCAGCTGCTTCTTTAAATCTGTCATGGGCGTTAGTTGTGATTCTTCAGTACGCATATATTGTCTCGGGAAGTTGCAAAGATTCTTGGAGTGGGTTTTCATGGTTGGCTTTTTCAGATTTGCTTGGATTCCTTTGGTTGTCTGTGGCTTCAGCTGTCATGCTCTGGTTAGTATTCAATCTCTTTCCCTCGATAATTTGTAATCAATTGGTTCTACTAGCATTCTTCGGTGTGTTACCTATTCCATTCAGTGTGTTTACAACAACTGCATTTGATTGTCATAACTCATAGACATCTTACTTTTCCGCTACAGCACTTTCAAGCTCGAAGTAGGTTGAATGATGCATCTAACTAATATTCAAGAAGCAATATGATCCGACTTCCCCAACTGTCATTAAACAGTGTGGTTAGGTCTAACAGCATGAGTGCAACAACAAGCTATCGAGTCATTCTTTTTCTTAGTTTCCATAAGAATAAAAAAACAACGATTCTAGATAGACAAAGAAAAAAACAAAAACGATAGACACGTAAAGATGGGATCCACCACTCCACATGGGAACAATACATATTTTATCAATAGTTCTCGACAGACTGGCAAATTGTATTCTCCCGAAATCATAGGCCATGAGTCTTCTTGAGAAAGCAATAATAAATATTTTTAAAAATAATCTGTAAATCACATACGCGCAGAGAAAACTATTATTGGAACTACAGTCCCTTAGTTCTAAGGGTTATATAGGTTTCCAATATTTAAAATTTAAATATTGAACCTAATATGTAATAAAAGTTAAAAATACTCTTATTTCATAAATAAATTTAAATATAATTATATATAAACAAAAATTTAAATATGTTATTTTTATTCTTCTTTTTTCATTCATAACTTTTGATGAAGATGATGGACTCCAAAAATAAATAAATAAAAAATGACAGATAATTTAATTTTAGTTTTATGAGCTACTTACAATAAGAAATAGATGAACTCCTAGTCGTAAACAATCACCACAACTAGAAATTTATCATTTTTCAACCGTAGACTAGTTTTTTATTGTTTACGGTTAGGAAATAATGGATTTCTAGCCGTAAGAGCGTTTTACGGCTAGTTTCCTAACCATAAATAGATTTAATATTTCACAATGAAAATTTATATTCGTTCCTAAAATGAGTATAAGTTTATGCTCGATTTAGGAATAAGTATAGATTTATATTCGTTCTTAAAAATAAGTATAAGTTTAAATTCGATTTAGAAATTTATGCATAAGCTTATACTCATTCTTAAAATTATATGAAGTACACACCTATTACGGCTTAGAATTAATGAATTTGAAGCCTATATGAATTAATGACGGCTATGAATTCATCATTTTATAGCCGTAGTTTGTTGTTTACGGCTAGGAAATGGTGAATTCCTAGGCTATATGAATTAATTACGGCTATGAATTCATCATTTCATAGTTGTAATTTATTGTTTACGGCTAGAAAATGATGAATTCCTAGTCGTAAGTGACTTTGAAAATTAAAAAATTCTCGTCACCTAGTTTCTAGTCATAGGTAATGTTTCCCTATCCATAGAATATATATTACGGCTAGGTCATAGTCTTGATTCCTAGCCATAGGATGTCTTAAAAATAAAAAAATGAGGGGGGCATATGCTCTTCATTTATTCTAAATTTTAAATCAATTCGTTAATCTAATCAAACACTAACTCTTAATCAGTATAGTTAATTAAGTTTATTAACACTAATTAATAGAGGGTACTTTCGCATTATTAAAATTAGTAGACCAAGGGATTATTAAGTTGGATTCTTGATGACCTCTTTTTATCTTCTTGCAGCCCCTAAAACCAAAGGACTGCATCCCAATAATAAATTTCTTTGATTAGGCGATTGATACGTTGATGGATGAGAAATTTGGTAGCTATTGGTTATTTGATTTTGTTAGTTTTAAAACTATTGCAATACCTTTTTTTTAATAGGAAAAGAACTATTCTTCATTACCTTAATCTGGAACAAGCATAAAGTTTCTTTCTAATAGAGTTTTCAACCAAACATGAAAATCTTGTCCCCAAAATACTGAGATAACACTTAGCCTAGCTTCTTGTGCCAGACATTGTGCTACCTCATTTGTGTCACTTGGTACATAAACACAAACCCAGCTACTAAAACTACTTAAAATTTCTTTACAATCCAGAATAATTGAGTTATTCGTCAACTTTATTGTTCCTACTCTACCATTAATGACTATGACTACGTTCTAGCAATCTCCTTCCAAGTGCAGCTTTTGGATATTATTTCATTTGGCCCAGTTGATCGCCTCCCAAGCTGCGATAGCCTCAGCCTTCTCCTCATCATCAGCTACTCCTGGGATACATCACGCTCCACCAAATTTTTTTGCACCATCAATCAATGTTAAACCAGATCCCATAGTATTATCTTCTTTAAGAAACACAACATTAAAATTAATTTTTTGAAAATCATATCGAAGGGGACTCCATCTAACTATCCCACTAATAGCATTAGCATTCAAACTTCCTTGTCTTTGTTTATTTAAATGCTCATTCCATTCAAGCATCTCCTTTTTCACCTGCCTTACAACCACTGCAACATGTACCCTAATGTTATCAAAAACCCATGAACATCTTGCTTTCCATATGTTCCACAAGGTATACCTTGCAATAATAATTAATCTTTCATGTATATTTCTGCCTGTGAACCAACTATAAATCCAGTCCTTGAGAGATTGTCTTCCCATAATTCCTGCATAATTTCTATCTACTGCCTGCTAAACCTGCTTACTTACCTAGCAACTCATTGAAAGATGATCAACAGACTCATTTTCATTGTTGCATAGTGGACAAAGGCCACTAACAATTGTAACATGTCTGGCTAGTCTTTTCTTAACAGGTAGACAATTGTGTACACATGTCCACAAGAAGTGAAGGATCTTGGGAGGTAAATAAGCTTCCAAAATCTAATCCAGGGAAAATTCTTCTGATCAACCAAATATTGAGCATTATGACTAGTACTACCTATAATTTTGTATGCAGACTTAACAGAAAAAAATCCATTATGACTAGGGATCTACCTTAGTTGGTCAGTGCCTTTAAAAGATATTCTTATCTTACAAATATCTCTAACTCTGTCATTATCAAACAAAATATGCAAAAAATCCACGTTCCAGTTACAAGTGTCAGGAATAATGAGTGGATCAACAGTTCTCAAGGCCATAGACCTAAATCTAGAAGAAACCAAACCAGTCCTATTAGGAATCTATCTATCGTCCCATATGGAGATTTTTCTACCGTATTCTTCCTCCCAATAATAAATCTCCTTAATCACTTCTAAACCCGCATAAATTT
>JAJJMC010015296.1:7860848-7884824 GCA_023531435.1 Papaver californicum | reverse complement strand
TGAGAACTCTATAGACTTACATATATTTTTTATTTGAGTGACTCCCAGAGATTCTCTGAAAATCTAAAGATTTCTAATGATTCTATGAGAGTATTTTAGGGAGTCTATGTGACTTATAGATACAAATCTAATGGATTTCTAGAGAGTTTATGTGATTTGTAGAGATAAAAAATGTATAATATTTAATCAGAAATCAAAAATATCTACAAACTTTTTTTTATTATGCACGTTACAACATTAACAAAAGTACCATGAATACCTAGTAAAATATGTGTTCAAACGTATTTCTATTTGGTTTCACTCCCATGTACATGTATTTCAAAATCATGTTATTTTCTACCCAATCAACAATAACAAAAAAAAATCATGTTTTTTTCTAATAATTTGTCATGTATATAGATTTTTTACCACTTTTTCTCCACCAGCTAGTTGTAGGTAATGTATGATAGATGACTAGTATGTTAATTTAATATACTTGCAAAAGCATAGATCAAATGACAAGATTTGCTTAAGGATAATACACCGAAGTTTAATTAATCATTAGTTTAAATGTTCGATACACAAGAAAAAAGAAAAAAAAAACAGTTGCAACTATAAAATAAAATCAACAATAGCTTCAAAGTCTCCCAAAATCTCACCTATTTTTGAGAGACTTTGTCCATGCCTATTTTTACATAAAAGTATCTCAAAGTCCCTGAAAATTACAAATCCATGACTTTAAAGTCTATATCCAATAACATGAGCATTTAAAGGACTATTTAGCTCTAACCAATAACAAAGAGTTTTTGAGAATTTCATAAACTTAAATAAAGTCATTATTCACTAACAAGGGTGTTTAAGAAACTCTTTTAAAGTCTCTAACGAATAACAAGAGATTTAAGATCTCTCTGAAACTCTCTGTAATTCTCAATTCACTACCCCCTGTAAATGAGTTTAATGTAAGACTTCTAATGTCTACAGTGAATTCTAACTACTTCACCCTAACATTTTCGTCAAATTAAAGGCCGTCAACGAATACTAATGTAATTTTATTAAAAAAATACAAAAAATATTATTTTACATTGATCGAATGTAAATTTATACAAAGAATACATAAATTATTATTTTTATGCTGCAAAAGAAAAATATTACTTCTTCCGTTTCTGGAAAGAGTTACTATCATTTTTTCAGTTTGACCTATTTTTAGGCTAAAATAAAAAAATGATAATAACATTTTTCCAAAAACGGAAGTAGTATTATTTTATATCATTTTAACCGATAAAAATTATGGTGCTAATGAATTTCAAAAAAGTGAGTATCATCTTTCAGCATCCGACCTGTATCAGAACCTTTTAGCTGTGGGTGCCTTTAGTGATCTCATTTTGCTGATACGGGCTATTGGGTTATAGGTCTCGTGGAACATTTTTGGTGTTGTTTTTTCTGTTTTTGTTTGGACCAGTATTCCTTATGATCCATTTATTTGTATTTTTTTTATTTTTTTTAAATCAAACCATTTAATTTACTGATAAAAAAAAACACAAGCGTTAGCATCTCAAATGTGATTTCCTAAACGTATCAGTTCGATGGCAAAATTAGAACTAGGGGAAAAGACTTGCCTGTTTCTGAACTTTAGTTGAAGCAATTTGATCAAGTAGTTTAAAGACCAAAGCCCTCACTTTTTTGTTCGAGCTACCATTTTTTGTTGCTCTAATGGATTTTATTTTTACAGTTTGGAGTATTGGTATTTAATGGTTTTGGTTGTACTTGCGGGATTCCTTAAAAATGCTGAAATCAAAGTTGATGCTGCCTCCATTTGGTACGTGCTTTAACTGCTTAAACAATGACGAGCCTGTGATTTCTCGGGCAGACTATGTTGTTGATATGTTTTTTCTTTCTCGTTCACAGTATGAGTATCGAAGGATGGATATTTATGATACCACTGGGTTTTATTGCTGCCGTTAGGTATTCATTTTTCATACTACTAAAACATCTAATCTTGATTGTCTCAATTGTTTATGCTACTAATTAGCTCAAAGTTTTTGTTGATACTTACGAGTTAGTTGTTTTCTAATTTCATTTGTATTATGTTAGTGTAAGGGTCTCGAACGAATTGGGAGCAGGAAATGCAGCAGCTGCAAAATTCTCTGCTTGGGTTACGGTCTCAATTGCGCTAGTCACACAGACTGCTTTTGTTATCCTAATTTTAATCACAAGAAACAGCTTTGCAAAACTATTTACAAATGACAAGGCTGTTATGAAACAAGTTAGTGCATTAGCTGTGTTTTTATGTATCTCAATCTTCCTCGGCAGCATCCAACCCATTTTATCAGGTTCTCGTATAGTTAAATGGATAAACAATTGGGATGAGAACCTAACAATTATGAAATAGCTGTCAATTGTTTATAGTTTTAGTATTTCTAACGTACTCATAAATAAAAAATCTTGATCCAAAAATTCATGACACCTATATTTTCCACTCGTACCTGAATCAACAGGTGTGGCTGTTGGAGCTGGTTGGCAAGGCGTTGTGGCGTATGTAAACGTCGGATCCTACTATCTCATTGGATTGCCCATCAGTATCTATTTGGGACTCATATTAGATTTGGGTCTACAGGTAAGCTTCAAAGTCTGCTTGCCAAACATCTAATATATATTTTCTGTTGTCCATGTTTTGACTAATCTGAAACATCGAAAAACTGATGGCCGTGCGACTCTTACCTTTGATTTTCATGCTTGAAACGTGCTGCAAATTTCACTCAAGTTTGAATATGTCTGTTCTTGATATTTATCATTGCTATTTCATTGAATTTCATTTATATGAGTGAAGGGACTTTGGGGTGGCGTATTAGCAGGAATTGGTCTTCAGACAATCATTCTCTTGATAATGGCTTGGCGTAAGGACTGGAACAAAGAGGTGAGTCTCGCTATGATGTCCGATTCTTTTTCTCTCTTTTGTTTTTTGTCGAAATATTCACGATTGTTGAGTCCGATGTGCAGATTGAATTATCGAAAGAGAGAATTTCAGATGCTGTAGGTTCAGATGAGGAAGGAATGTCGTCTACCTGAAACATTTTTGAGCTTCTTTCTGCTTCTTCATTACTTTTTATTTTTCGCTTTAATAAGATCAGTCAGTGCTAAGAGATCAAGTTTTTAATAATCAAAGGAAAGGTAGAGAAGTTTTGTGATGGGGTGATTAACGAGTATATCTGATGCATGGGACTCATGGGAGTGAGTTGCGAGAGACAAATATGTACTTCATTGATTTTGATTAAATGATCAGTAGTTCTGGACAGACCGTCCGATTGAACTACCTAAAAACCGTGTAAACATATAAAAAGTGGGTTCACCGCCTCATCAGAAACCGGGGGTCTTATTTTGGGTTTTGTTTGGGTTCATATGTTGTTTTTTTAAAACATAAGATTTATTAAACTACTAGGAAGATATAACATTGGATATGTGATACCCGAATAGTTACCAATTACAACTGGATCAATATACCAGGAATCTTCAACAAAGTAATAGTGGAGCAGAGAGTGAAAAGCAATCTCCGGATCAGAATCACATTGGGGGTAAACGTTGAAATCGGTAGGATGGATATGGGTTGAGTCTTCGAGGGTCCGTAGACCTTCGAATGCTTTCCACAGAAAAAACTACACTTTTGATGGACACGGTAGTGACCATAAGAACTTGGTTGTTGATAATGGATGCCAATGCAATCAATCCAGGTGCTAGTCAACCATTTGAGTCTAGATGTTGAGGTGTGCTGCCTGGATGTTACCTATATTTCTCCTTTTTTTTCCTGTTTGATCCGTAGGGAATCCTTTGACTTGAATTGAAAGGCTGGTGTAGTTGAAATGGACGATTATGATGTAGTTGAAATGGACGATTTATCTAAAATATTTGTAAATTAAATTCAAAGGCTGATGCATGCCTTTTTCTTTTTTCTGTCTCCACCCTCTTCCATCTTCCTGAGATATATAACTTGTAATATTTAGTAAAAAAACAGAAATTGCAATAGTTCATTTCTTTAATAAAGATACTAGACCTATTGTGGGTTACATATCCCAGTACTGTTTGTCCCGAGTCTTATATGGATGAGATCCTAATCCTCCCCAAACTGTTAATTCTGAGGCTGACGGTCAGTGTTTCACTTATGTGAGACTAAGAATAAACCGTGGCATATAACCCACGACATGTTTAGAAACGATGTTTCTTTTCTTTTTTTTTTGGCAAAGCTAATTTTTGTATAAAGGCTTACCCGCGGTAGGCAAACGAAGGCTCGAAAGAGCTTACATACCACGTGAAAAAACGCTCAAAGAGAGCGGAAAAAAGAACAGGCCAACACCCCCAAACAACTAAGCTTACGGAAAGACTAAGTTAGGAAAAAAGAGTCCAGTTTGTTAGGATATAGTCTAAACAAGACCCCATAAGCTTTATTGAGTCTCTACACCGGAAATACGCTTGTACCTTTACTTTTTTGATGACAGAATCTGAAGAGATTGTTGCGTTATCAAATATTACGACATTCCTAGACTTTTAAGTGATCCAGCAAATGGCAGCTGGGATTAAAGGCCAGAGCTTCTTACGGCCAATAGGATACACCAATTTGAAATTCCAACTCTTTATCGTCGTATCAATGCAATTAGGTGGCCAGTGAGCACCGGTTGCATGTCCTTTCTACTGGAATATTTTCATTTTTTACCCTCAACAATTCTCTTGTATGTCGGTTAAATCAGTTTGTATTGTATGAATGATGGCTTATGTATCAAGTGAACAAAAGACGACCGATCATGAAAATCAATTTTACTTTTTTTTTTTTGCACTTGCTCTCTGTACAGTACCTTGAACCCGTGATTTCATGGTGATGGTATACACTATCAAAAATGATTGCCGGACAATGAAATAAACTGATCCAAGGACCGATGGATACATGAGTGGGATCCAGGTGGGCCCAAAAATAACCCCTAATAATTATGGTGGGTGTTAAGATGGCCCCAATCGTATATTTATCGGTTTATTTTATTGTACGTCTATAATTGTTGATACACTATACCACTAAAGACACTGAGGCTTCGATATCAATTTTACAATCCCGTTAAAATATCTATGTATAAGCTAACGTATTAAGATGTTTAAAACAGTTTGATAACATGGTTAACATTCTAAGATCCATTAATTCTGGGAAAAAGATTGATCGCGTAGCGTGCAAGCAACATTTGAATGCGCACCTCAATTACCGTTGGATCGTTAAGATGTGACGACACTAAAATTTAAACTTAACTACAGTTACTTTTAAAAATTTTAAATTTTTTAAATAAATAAATAATCTTTTAATTATAGAAAATATTTATAACATCCTTATGTCTTTTGGGACTGCAAAGCTCGTTTTCCATCGTATAATTCTTCTAAAACTTGTCATAGTGGTATAAGACAAGTGGGACTGCAAAGCTTTTACTTTGTCTAGTTCAATTCTCTTTTTTTTGTTATAACATTAGGATTTGACAATGTCATAAATTCATCAAAAGTTCCAACTCTTTTTACCTGAAAATGACTCGATGATCAACTCTAATTAGAGAAAATGAGTCTAACGCCCAAGAACCCTTAAAACTTGGTTTTATATGACATTTAAAAGTTGTAGTTGAGCGAGATGGACACTAAAACTAATAGACACTAATACCCCTTACCTTTTATTATTTTTTTCTTTTTATCCATTTCTTTCTTCAATTTGTATTTTTTCCCAATTTATAATCAATCATGAAAAAAAGCATAACTTCCAAAATATAAGTCGGATTTTAATGAAACTTATATTTTTAGAAAGTATTTGAGTAGATCTATAAAACAAGATCCATTGTTGATATTATATTCGAATTTTTTTTTTTGAAACAAAATTGCTAGGATGAAACTAGTTGCATCCTAGCTTAAGTTAAGATAGAAATAATTATTCGAAAAATATATAGGATGAAACTAAATGCATCATGAATTAAACTACGAAAAATAAATATTTAAAGATTGCTAGGATGAAATTGGTATCATCCTGTTTTAAATTTAGTTAAATTTATTTTCATCCATGTTTAACTAGTATGAAACTAGTTTTATATTGTTTTGGATTTGGTTGATTTTGTTTTCATCCATTTTAAAGTAGTATGAAACTGGTTTCATCCTGTTTTAGATTTGGTTGAATTTGTTTTTATCCATGTTTAAACGAGGATGAAACTGGTTTCATCCAGGTTTAATTTGTGATGTACATGGTTTTATCCATATACATACTAGGACGAAACTGGTTTCATCCATGTTTAAACTAGGATGAATTTCATCAAGGTTTAATCTATGGTATATTTTTTTTCATCCATATTTAAATTAGGATGAAACTGATATTGTCCAAGCTTAATTTGGAATGTACATGGTTTCATCCAGGATTATACTATGATAAAGCCAGTTTTATCTAGGTTTAGTATATGCTCAATTGTCATTATGAATGAACTACGATTTAAATTGGTGTCGGAAGTGAAACAGGTGGTGCCATCAATAAGTGAGATATTTTAAATCATCCGTATGAAACACAAGAAAATCCGATAACCGAGGAATAAAACGAGTTAAAGTGGTGTTTGCGAAAAAAAACCCAATGTTACTCACCTTAATTATGTTGGTACCACCACCTGCTTGGCTTGTTTTATTTCATGGCCAAATAAACAACCACTGGACTCAAAATATTTTGATATATTAATTGAACCAGCAAGCAAGACCACCACTTTTAAGACCTGTCTGTTTGACTATCTTAACATTCCAAGTTCATCCGAACCTTACCTTACATTCATACTTGCATTGGTATGTCCATTACTCTATGATTAAAATTGCAGGCAATGGGCATAAAAGATAATGAGTGAAGACATAATTCATGATCCAATCAGATCATATGCAGTAATTTAAAACACACACTTTTGGTATAAGTTGATGCTTGGAACAGTTGAAGATTAAAATACCCATATGCATGATGAACTCTAGGGGTGAAGTTAAAACGCACTAATATTTTAATTCCTAACTAAGCGACAACAACAAAAAATACTATGTTGTTGATGGTTAAATAAAATTACAATACTAAAGATTTACAAAGAGAAAGATAAGAACCTTTACTTTTTCCTCTCTTGGGACTTTTGTGTCGTAGGCGTTTTTTTGTTGATAGAGAGTTAACCCTTTGTTGTTGTGTTTTTCCGCTTATATAGCTTCTCTTCAACCTGCAGACTCAAGTTGGATTGGAACCCAACATTTCCATCCATACAAAAAATCTAAAACGCTTAAAATCACAATCATTCATCACCATAAACCATCGGCAACAACGCCCCATTTCTAATTGTTCTAGTTTTGGAACAATTGTTTCCTTGCTGACTTTCCTACCAAACCAAACAAATTTCATATTGAACTCTAATCCAATCTCATGTTATGTGTCAACCAATGAAACCCTTATTAGTCTATCTTACAAGACAACAAAAATACATGGAAGAAAATTAGTTCCTTCAAATGTATTTTTATCTCTTTAGTTTTTATCCAAGCCTAATTACTGTCTTGATCAAAGCTTCCTATGAACTGCGTTTTCTTTCATTTTTTTCTCACCTTCGTCATGAAGTAGGGAACAGAGAAAACGATCTCTTAAGGCTATTTTAGTCAAATGAGTTAGAATCATTAACAAGAATTTGGGTGAAATATGCAATAAAGGATATTAGAAAAGTATCTTTTAGGAATATGGGTATTTAAACAGTATCAAAATGTTACCCGTCTACTACACCTAAGAATTTAAATCAATTATTTGCTCTAATTAAGGTGGAACAAATACTAATATGAACTTACTCATGATCAATATGATAGTATTTAAAGGTCCTATCAAACTTAAACCTAACATCGGATCGCATTCTTAATGTTTAAATCTTATGAGGTCATTTCAATGTGTGTATATATACAAATTATACAGGGGATAAATCAAATGATTTTAAGGGAAAATTTCTTTATGAAATTCATTTAAAGTTATTGGCATGAGAAATACAAAAATGAAGACAATTCAAACATAAAACACAATCTAAATAGGTTTTGCAACAATTCCTCGATCTATCTTGTTCCAATAATAGAATAGCGAAACAAAAAAAAAGAACAATCCAAGCAAACATTCACCTGCAATGAGGAGACTTTTAGTCCTGTTTCAAAACCAGTTACAAGCTGATTGATTCTCTTCTTGGCTGTTCATTTTGACTGGAAAATAAGTTAAATGGAGGTCATCAATGCTTTTCTCTATGGGGACTTGCAGGAATATGTTTCCATGATTCAACCTCCAGGGTTTGTTGATCCTGAAAATCCTCATAAACCTTTGCCAATTACATAAGTCTTTATATGGGATTAAACAAGCTCCAAGATCTTGGTATGACAAGTTATTGATTGTACTAGTTACTTATGAGTTCAAGGCTTCTACATCTGATACATCTTTGTTTTTGCAGAAGCATGGTTCAAGAATTATATTAATACTGGTTTATGTTAATGGTATACTAATTACAGGTAATTCATCAACATACTGCTTTGAATTTATTTCTTTGTTGCAGACTCACTTTCCACTAAAAGACTTAGGATTTTTACACTACTTCCTAGGTCTTGAAGTAAAAAGAGATGCTGACAAACTATTTTTATCATAGACTAAATATGCCATGGATCTCTTAGACAAGCATGATATGCTTGGAGCCAAAGTATGTTCACTCCTGTTCCTGTTGGTTATAAATTGTGTTCTCAAGAAAGTGTTTTATTGGTTAATCCAACTCCATTCAGATCTTTGGTGGGTGCTCTTCAGTTACTCACATGAACTAGGCATGCGATTGGTTATGTTGTCAACCAAGTATGCCAGTTTATGCAAAGTCCAACTATAAAACATGTTGTGGCTGCTAAAAGAATCCTAAGGTATGTAAAGGGAACTTTGGATCATGGGATTCGTTTTACCAAAGGTACGTTAGATGTTCATGGTTATTATGATGCTGACTGGGCTGGAGACCCTGACACAAGACGCAACACTGGTGGTTATTTTATTTTTTTTGGATTTAACCCAATTTCTTGGTCAAGCAAGAAGCAACACGCTGTTTCCAGGTTTAGCACTGAATCTGAGTATAGATCCTTAGCAAATTCTGCAGCTGAACTAGTTTGCGTCTGTCAGTTACTTAAAGATCTTCATCTCTTTTTACCTACATCTCCTATCATGCATTGTAACAACATAAGTGCGATTTAATTATCATCTAATCCAGTCTTTCACAGTCGATTGAAACACCTGGTTGTTGACTATCACTTTTGTTCAATCAAATCTTCTATAGGTTCATTATATTTCAATATCATTATGGTTCATCTCCCAGGTTTTGATCCTGACCTAAAATTCTTCACCATCACCACCATTACTTTATCATCACCACCACCATTCTTTTAACATCCTCTTCTGCTGCTGATATATAAAATTGAATGATGATTTAGACTAAAATCATCTCAGATTTGTGATTAAATTTGTTCCGAGATTCATATTTCTCTTAAACAAACTGATTCTTCTCAAACTCTGCAGTTTCTTTTTGCATTTACAACAACCATTCATAATCATCTTCCACTTCTTCTCATTAATGGTGTTTCTGGTAAGATTTAGGGTTTCGTTTTGATTTTGATATCTTCTGCTACAACAACAACATAATTAAGCATGTTCTTAGATCTAAATTTTAGTCTCCTCAATCGTGTTCTTGGCGATTCATTATCTCCAATTTGAATTTCACTTGGTTTTCAACTTAATTGGATAATAAAAACGATGCTGGTAATCTCTATCTCTATTTTTTGATTACTTCAACTCTATTACATGTGTTCAATTCATAATCAATTCATTTTCAAATTTCAAGTTCATCTTCAAATTTTGTTTATCATCATCAATTAGTTCTGCCTATGCTAACTAAGTGTTAGAGGATATAGTTTATTTTAACTTTGGTATTGAAGACCTACTGGTGCTGAATATTGGTTGATGTTATAATTTTCGTGTTTGTTTCTACTAACTAAGTGTTAGGGATGCATTCTTAAATTGTCCAGTTCCCCATCCCAGACCACTGTTGCGGAATATATGATTACTAAATATGTGCTTAAATGCTATATTCAGTTACATTCCCATTCTTTACTTCAACTCAGTCCTCACCTTATTTGGTGTTGATTGTCTTTCGTGTGTGTGAGGTGATAAAACTAAATATGAAGATTTGAAGTTGTGTATGATTTTGGTGTTGATTTTGGATTGAAGTTATGTTTGTTGAGTGTGCATATGCTGTAATATACATCCTATTGTTCATTCATTATCATAGTTAGGTTTTTCAATTTGTTTGCAATAAGAGGATTATATTGGTGGTGGTGGTGAAGAATTTTAGGTCAGGATCAAAACCTGGGAGATGAAGATCTCTCGGTCTGATACAATGATATAACAAGATTCTTATTGTATTTCATGAATGATTAAAGATTATAGAGAGAGTGCAATTGTTCTAACAATTGTCTTCGTTACCCAAAACATAAAAGGCAGAAAGCATTTACACAAAAGTAACGTACACAAACAGAAACCGACAAAAGAGACCACTAAGGAGAAGACACGTGCTCATGGCTGACAGCTCAGAAATAGACGGTGTAAATGAAGTGTAGGAATGTTCAGTTGCTATTTTTCAACAAATCTTTTTCATCATCTTCCAAAATTATAAACAAACAAAACAAGGGACATCGATGTGCTGGGTTTTGAACATAAAAACAAACACACCACACCAACGAAGAACAGAAAACCAAACAAGCAAATTAAAGTCATTGCGTGCAAATTGAGGTGCATGCTTGCAATTAGGTAAGTTAACCCATTACCACCGACCAAGCGAGCTCTACTAGAGAGGAAGCTCAACAACCTCGTAGTTATAGTTGTACCCATTGTCGCCATTAAAAAGGCCATCATTCTTTTGAGAAACTTTTGTATTCCCATTCATTAGAACGTCACGCTGAGTGTACGAGAAGGGTATGTCATACGAACACCATGTTGCTATTAGACTCGTCTTCACTCTACTCATAGGTGGCACAGTAACAGTTCGCACAGACCCCACTTCAATGCTTTCTGTCTCCATTTTTTCCCAGTTCCAAGATTTTGTAGACTCACTGGAAATCTCAAGGGAACCAGATTTTATGAGTGGAACACCAAAGGTACCAGTCATCTTGACACCCTCTTTGAACGAGACACTGTTACTCCAATTTGTTGTATTGGTAACTGTTGTCTTAATATTTATTTGTGACGTTTGGGGATGCTGAGTTCTGTTTCTTGAATCATCGGTGATAAGTGCAAGAGTTCTCTCATTGTAAATCCTTGCATCAGTAAGTTGATATCTGACGTTAGAGATCGTCCTTCTGCAAACAGGCTCCTCAATCTCCATGTAGCACGACTCCTCAAGATAGTTATAACTTGTGGCGAGGCAGCTCTGTTTAGAAAAACCATCCCTCCAGTAGTTTCCATCGTATCTCTTGCAAATATTCCCATCCTTCAAACTTCGCATGATGATGCGGTTCCGATCAAGTTTCACGGGTAAAAAGATGGTGTTGGTCGCAAGGTCTGTGGGGTCAGCCTGCTGTAACCATACAAAACAAACAGGATCCATATCCATCCAATAGGTGCCAAAGTGAGTACTCTTCAGGCGTATGCCTCCGTCGCGACTTGGAGACACCTCATAGTCATACATTGAGGAATTATCGGCTTTGCTTTGGAAGTCCATAAACCCATCGGCACAGGCCCTTAAGTGGTTTCCGTTATCACCCTTGATCCTGATAACGTCGGGCAACATAACGATAGATTCCCAGTCGATGAAGGTGCACACATCAGTGTTGTCATCTGGTTGCAGTTTAGGCCGTAAAGTCAAGCAACCATCATAATGATTGTAATCGGTGCTCCCCCTAACGAATTTGCCGGTATTTGCATGCCGGAGCTTAACGACATGATGGTTGTTGAATTTCAAGAAAACAGGCTGAAAGAGCGTGCAATGTGGGTTGGACATATTCTCCTCAGGTTTGACGGCCATAGCAGTGACCCAATAACCGCAATTTGCCCAGTACTTGTTGTTCTGCTAACACCGGATATGGACGAATCCAGTTGCAGCGGTAGCAGGGACTACCTCGAATCTGGTTTCGCGCCCGAAACTATACTCTCCCTCAAACCGGAGGGCATTAGGTAGGGATTGATTCTCACTGTCGACGCGGGCGTATGTATTGTTATCGCTTGATTGGATGATGACATACTTGGGGAGTGTTTTTGCCATGGCGGAATGAAAACCCCCCGTAATATCATTCAAAGTAACAACCAATCCTACTTTTACTTCATCAACAAGAGGAATCCGACTTTCTAATGATGCCTATCATCAAGAGACGTAATAGAGATAGGAGTTTTTTCTGCTGCTGCTTCTTCAATTTCTCCCACGACTCGCAAGTAATTCTTTCTTCCTTTTTTTCTATTTCTCGCTTGTATGTTTCAAACATAGGCTTTGTTACTTTTGTTTGATCAACATATCTCTTTCAACATGGAGGTCCCTTGAATAAAAAATCATTTCTTTAGTTCAAGTAGTTCTGAACAAGAATTTTTATATTTAAGCTCAACTATACCTATATGACATTCTACCAAAATTAATTGAAATGATCAAACCAAATGAAAGTTCTTCCTTGTTCTAAAAGAAAAAATCAACACTAATGCCAAGTCAAAAGTACGAGCGACATTCCCTCGTTCAAATTGCCTAGCTCGTCATCAACAATAATTAATCTTCACTAACTATTATGTGTTACCGCTAACTTAATAGATATCTACAAAAATTGGGGATGTCTTTGTTCTATATGACATTCTCCCTAATTAATTGAAATGATCAAACAAAATAAAATTTCTTCGTTATCTCAGAAAGAAAATATCAAAGCGATACGGAGTCAAAAAGGCGTTCGACATGCCCACTAGCTAGCTAACTGCCCAGCTCATCCATAATAATTATGATTAGTTATTATGTCATGTGTAGTTCATACCGACTGGTACGGCCGGTATACCGTCGATTTTATTAGTTTGGGGTGAAAAGCGAAACGAAATCCGGTATACTGATAACCGGAAGATTTTTTTTATTTTTTATTTTCTTATTTTAAAAAAAATAATTAAAAAAAAATATTTATCCTTATTTTATGGTTTTCAATTGTTACTCATATTTTTTTTATGGTATTTTAGAATTATATATGCATATGATAATAATTAATCTAATGATCTTGATTAGTATTGTAATATCTTTGTTTAATTAGCATAGTCGATGAACTTTGAAGTTGTTCTTGTTTCTCTTGTGTTTCCAGTTTGAACTTTGTATGAAATCTATGGATCTATATATTTTGGATGAGTACTAGTTTTTCTTTCTAAACTTTGTGAAAAAAACGTTTGTAATAAGGTGTTAAAATATATTTATATTTATAAAATGTGAACTAGTATTTTTTTATAAAATTATAGGTATAAAATATATGGACCGATATTTCGCCGATATTTAAAACCGAAATTTTCCCGGTATACCGGCATACCAGTGTATCGCTCTCGACCGGTACAAACCGAAATCCTGTATGGTACAGCCTTAATTATGTCTTACCAACTAACTTAATGTTGTATCTGCAACAATAAAAATACTGAAACAGAAGATTTTAATGTTAAAATAAAATCTCTGAATTGCAACACTGATTTGCACACAAAAGACAGAGCCACCTCCTCAGCAAATTGCCTTAACACAATAGTCCGCAGGTACTCCTCAAGAATGAGAGATGATATACCCCCACAACGGAGATGTGTCCAGGATAGAACTGCCCGTTATGATTTGTATAAGCATAATTAAAATCACCCACTCAACGAACTCAACAACAATAGAAGAAGGAAGGAAATAAACAAGCAAAGCGCACAGCAAAACAAGAAGAGGGAAAAAAAGCTAGGGATAGTATCCTGCTCTGGGATGAGTTGAAATGAAAAAATCAATTTGTTTTTATAGGAAGAAATCAATTATGAATGTTGACATAATGTTGTAAAGAGAAAACAGGCAGAAAAATGTCGACATTATGTTGCAAGGTAATTATATCTGTCGGGTCAGACGCCTCCCATTAAGACAATTTATTTTTTTATATTTAAATTCATTTTGAAAAATATATCATAAGAATTTTTTCCAAAAATATAAGTCTTGGTTGACCCACACACACACTCACACCCATACTGATGTGATTTTAGAATAGTGGTAAAAAGGGTTTGATTCTCAGACTTGTGAAGATTCGATTTCTAGACCTAATTTTTAATGACTAAAAATAAAGAAAATTAAAACAAAGTTGATTTAAAATTGATGGGAAGACTAGGGTTAAGATTCTACCATTAACCAATATTTCAAGTGATAAAATCTTACAATTCCTGTATTCAAGTTATTCTAAGTATTGCCAAAATTAGGTTTTTGAAAGAATAATTGTAAATCGAAGCATAAGACATCAAAAGTTTAAAACTAAGCATGACCCATCAAAAGAAAACACAATTATTTAAGAAAAACTTTTTTTTTCAATTTAATTCAAAACAATTAATAATAAAAGAATTGTAAATAATAGTTAACACTTAATTAATGGAGAAATAGCTTCCTCCATCTCCCCAGTGACAATGATTAGCTCATTGTATAGAAAACACCCTCAAACATATATTTCATAGCTGAAAAGTTCTTACAATGGTGAAATAGAGGTAACACAGCAGAACATACACGCTTATAAACGTTACAGAGAAGTGTTCTCTGTGTTACAGAAGAAGGTAAAGAAAACAGAAACAAAGTACGGACTGTATGTGCTGTTGATATAAGACTGCTTTAGCAGCTGCGTCAGCGACAGAACTAGCGAAAGTTCTTCAGCGACTTATGTTCTTCCTTTTCTTCTTCGCAGCAACATGAACTATTTTTCTGTCAACTTTTTCCAGTGCTCTGGCTAACTCTAGATGACTTCCTCCTCGACTCTCTTGGGTATTTATAGGGTTAATAAACCCTAGAGACTCTTCTTAACCGATAAGGACTCAAAGAACACGTTCAAATCAATCTCAATTTTTGTGATATCTGAAACAGACCCAAACTCTGTTTTTCGTCCAGATTCAATCCCGTGTCCAATTTTTCCGGCTGAAACACATTGTTGACGTGTGTTTAACTTATTTTGGTTGCTTACTTCATTTTGGGTAAATTAGAATTACCCAAAATCACTAAAAACACGTACACTTCAACTCACAGGAGTTTCTCCCGATAACAAATAGGTTTCCCGCCATTTTCGGTTTCAAATTCAAAAGAGGGGGTGCCCCCAATCCAACTTTTGGCTGCCTTTAGTAATCTTTTCGGGTGCCTTTATCACTTTTCGAGCCAATTTTTCCCAAATTATTTGTTTCTCAAAAATACCTAGAAAGAAATAAAAAGCCATAATAAGTACAAAATCGAACACTATCAAAATAGAAAATCGAGCGTAATTTAGACACAAAAATGTGTCTATCAAATACCCCCAAACTTACTATTTGCTAGTCCTCGAGCAAATCTACTAAAATAAAATTCTAACTCACTTTCGCAGGAATCGCGACTACATTTAACATATGTAAGAAGCCTTTAAACCCCTAGGTGTCCCTAGTGGACGAGTTTTTTCTCGTGAGGGTTTACAAGAGGTATACTCACAAAACCTTCACTCCAAATATTAGCTACCCGTGAACGATCGAGGATAAACACTAAACCAGCTATTTAGTTGACATACTAAATTATTCGGCTCTGGGAATCATTACCCTATATGAGTCCAATTTTTGTACACGAGTTTTTTACTCAAGCGTACTAAAATTCATATATAAGAAAACAAAGCTCTACTCAGATAGTCGTTCAACCACAATACTCAGAATCTATCAAAGTTCAATCACATGAAAAGATTTAGAAGATGGATGTGGAAAAAATGAAGTTTGCGCGTGTTGACTAAGGTGAACGGTGTTTCCCATATCTGTCTGAAGGTCAGTGCCAGGATGAATCCAAATGGATTGAGATTAGCTCCCACTGGTCTTAATCATTATATTAATATCGATTCAAATGGTATATACAAGGGTTCCAGCGATCGATTTATTGAAAATAAAGACTCCTATAAATATACTGACAATATGATTGGATCGAATTGAATCCAAGCGCATGGTCCTTATCAACATCTTATATGATAGTTCCCATGGATCCTGCGTTCCACGCTTGCTTAGGCGACGAAGACAGGGAGAACGCACACATATTGCTATCAAAGTGTCAATACTCGATTTTTTTTTAATAGGAATAGAACTAAAAATGGGGCTTCATCTCAACAGTTTATTTCATCCTGGCGGCGATAACAATCCGATGCTGGGCCCCACCAAATCACTTAAAGAAACACAAATTGCAAAAATAAAAATAGAAAGTGATATGGTTGAGATAGACTCCAAGATATGGTGACAACTACCATGTTATTTCTAACACCTAAACTCTGTTCTTTTATGAATAGACCATTTCACTAGGCATACCAGTTCCTACAGAAAAAGAGCTAAGTTTCCATCTACCTAGAATGGTTAGTGTCCTCCTGAATTGTTCACAAGCTTCTAAACTTTGGAGTTTTTAATATTGCACTAAAAAGATATTACCGTGTCGCATGAGCATGGGTTACCTCCCGAGAAGTGCTAAGTTTAAAGTCTTCAACCATACTAAGGAAGAATTAGTCACCTCATGAAATCATATAGAAATAGTCGGAACAACTGTGGGTCATCTGAATCAAATAATATTATCACAAAGAGAAAAATACAACATGCCAAGAAAATGAACAAACCGAGCACACCCTTATCTAGTTTTCGGTTTAAGACAACTACTTCTAGATGTGGTTCAGGTTCAGGGTCTATAAAAGGGTCTAGATAAAATATTTTCATGGGTTGGATTTCCTCATAGGCAAGATCAATAAGATCAGGTTGTAAAGTATGGAAAAACTCAACTAAGAACTTAGAATCACATAATAATAACCTGAATAATTGTGGATCCTCAAAGTCAATCAGATTTGACCCACACAATTGACTACTATGAAGGTGGTCATTCTTAAGCAAATATGTCGATTCCCTAAAGTAATTATGCTTAGTCTTAAGACTTAATAACTGACACATTTGTAATTCTAACGTTCCCACATATGGAAGAAAATATTTTAGAGGGAAAACAAAGTCAATCTTGGTATTATTGCCTAGGTAAACCACATAGACCATAGGATGGGTTTCTAACAACAAAGCTTCTTTCTGGACATGATTAGGCTCGGGAAACAGTTCTTGAAGATAGTTTCTTAATATGGTATAGGCACAAAACATCAAGTCCCAAGTGAGGGACTTCTAAAAGAGTCAAAGGTAAAGCACAAGGAGAATGATAATCACCCCCAAACTTAGAATTTTGGGTGTCTCTAGATAGACTAGTCACAATTTCTCTAATTTCTAGATCATCAGATTCCTGAAAATGCTCAATTTCTTCTTCTAAATTATAATCAAGTGGTGCATCCTCACTCATATTTAAAATCTCTACGGGTTTATCTTGGTTATCTAAGACTATTGTTTCTAAATCGTTGGACTCTAAAACAGTATTCTCAGGATGAACCCGTTCCTCTAAACCATTATCGGCTTCAAAAAAAGAAAGTTCTACATCATCTAAAACAGTGGTATCTCTAGTCAAATCCTATTCTTTTGAATAGGTGAATAATCATTAAAATTATTTGGATTTGAACCAGAAATAAAACTATCATCATAAAGCACAATTGGGTGACAATTTTCTGATCACTCTGTCTGTATATTTCAAGTTCTTCACAAATACTATCCTCATCATCATAAAAACATGAAGATGTTTGAACCTCGTCTAAATAAGTAGTGTTATCAATTCTTTCCTCGTCCTCTTGACTAGGTGAATAATTATCAAGGGTAGCACTATATTGGCAATTAAGATCATTTTGAGCAATATTATTATTTGCAGAAATTTCATTAACGCTTAATCCAAACCTTTTAGAAAATCAAATGGATCATAAGGGGTACTGGTTTGCAAATGCTCATGTGATTATTCTAGAGGCATACTAGGTTCATGGGGAGTACTAGATTGCATCTGATCTAGGGCATCCCTCCAATACAAAGAACTCAAATCATCATGGGGAGTACTAGATTGCATTTGTTTTAGGGCATCCTTCCAAGACGAAGAACTAGAATTTTGCTCACTTTCATGTTCATAAGACGGGTGTATGTACGAATAATAATTGGGATCACCCTAATATGGGTAATAGCCTCCAAAAGGTTGGTGGTGATCCCGACTACTATCCACACAATGTTGATAGTATGGATAATGTCTATTTTGAAATTCAGTCGGATATTTCATTGTATTGGTCTTCATAATACCAGTTCGACATTTTCCAAAAAAAATCATAATCTAAGAAAATAAATCCTAACATGAAGGGGGTTTTAAACATTCACAAACAAGGCCGACTCAACCAAATCAAACCTATTGAATCTAGCAAACAAAAAACATGATGGCTCCACTTAGATTGTTTCTAGACCACCTTATATTCTTTCGAAAGGCAACTAGTTACAGTTTTAGTAAACCTCTTAGAACGATACCAATTATATTAAGTCGAAGAGAAACAGGATAAGCTCTAAGGAGCTTTGATAACCCTGTTTCTTTGGCACTTTTCCTGGGTTAAAGGCGGCTCTAATCAACTTAAAATATTCTTTCTGAACTTCGAGTTAGGCTAACAAAGCATTCGATACAGTCTTTTTGAACGATTTTCCAATAAACTCGATACCTTATAGGTCTATTTCTAGTTAAATTTTAGGTTTAGGTTCGCGTAGGTAACGTGTTCCTAAGTCGGGCAGAAAGGATACGGTGATAAAATACGAACCCTTATCTTATATTTCCAGTTTCCGCCCTTTACTACAAAAGTAAATTCTGTATTCAAGTCCTCAATACATATGCATTACGAAGGAATACAAAAAACCCATTGACATGGGATTTGTGGGTTGATCGAGTCTTACCTCCCTTACCAGACGGGGGATGGATCGGTTGTAGTCGACTCGGGTCACCGACTCCTGTGTCAGTATACGAACCCAAGGGGCCGAGAAAATATCGTAATTGTCGTCCTTCCCTGTAACAGTTTATATTTAAATTACCCTTCCGTAGGGTTTAAAAATAATAAAATGCCCGAAGTCCCGAAAATAATGTCCAAAAAGTGTCCAAAAATAAAAGAAAAATTACAGAAATAATAAAAATTCCTAATACAATTTTCTAAACAAATTAAATCTAAAAAAAAAATCTAAAAATAAAAGTCTTTGTCTTCTTCTCCGTTATTTAAGCTTTAACTTTTAACTCTAAGTCCTTAACTTTTAACTTCAAGTCTTTAGTCACCAAAGTCTTTGGCTTTATTTTCTTTCAATCCAAGATCCAAACCTGTAGTAAAAAGAGAAACGTAAAATAGAACAAAAAATAAAAACTAAAAATATAAATATAAATAAAAACCTAAAAATAAATCTAAAATTCTAAACCTAAAAACAAGTCCCCAGCAGCGGCGCCAAAAATTGATGTGATTTTAGAATAGTGGTAAAAAGGGTTTAATTCTCAGACTTGTGAAGATTCGATTTCTAGACCTAATTTTTAATGACTAAAAATAAAGAAAATTAAATCAAAGTTGATGGGAAGAACTATTGCTAAGATTCCACCATTAACCAATATTTCAAGTGATAAAATCTTACAATTCCTGTATTCAAGTTATTCTAAGTATTGCCAAAATTAGATTTTTTTTAAGGATAATTGTAAATCGAAAGCATGAGACATCAAAGTTTTAAAACTAAGCATGACCCATAAAAAGAAAACACAATTATTTAAGAAAAATAATTTTTTTTCAATTTAATTCAAAGCAATTAATAATAAAAGAATTGTAAATAATAGTTACCACTTAATTATTGGAAAAATAGCTTCCTCCATCGCCCCAGTGACGATGATTAGCTCATTGTATAGAAAACACCCTCAAACATATATTTCATAGCTCAAAAGTTCTTACAATGGTGAAATAGAGGTAACACAGCAGAACAGACACGCTTATAAGCGTTACAGAGAAATGTTCTCTGTGTTACATAAGAAGGTAAAGAAATTAGAAACAAAATACGAACTGTATGTGTTGTTGATATAAGACTGCTTCAGCAGCTGCGTCAGCGAACTAGCGAAAGTTCTTCAGCGACTTTCTTCCTCTTCTTCTTCGCAGCAACATGAACTATTTTTCTGTCAACTTTTTCCAGTGCTCTGGCTACCTCTAGATGACTTCCTCCTCGACTCTCTTGGGTATTTATAAGGTTAGTAAACCTTAGAGACTCTTCTTAACCGATAAGGACTCAAAGAACACGTCCAAATCAATCTCAAATTTTGTGATATCCGAAACATACCGAAACTTTATTTTCCGTCCAGATTCAATCCTGTGTCCAATTTTTCCGGCTGAAACTCATTGTTGACGTGTGTTTAACTTATTTTGGTTGCTTACTTCACTTTGGGTAAATTAGAATTACCCCAAATCACTAAAAACACGTACACTTCAACTCACAAGAGTTTCTCCCGATAACAAATAGGTTTTCCGCCATTTTCGGTTTCGAATTCAAAAGAGGGGGTGCCCCCAATCCAACTTGTTGGTGCCTTTAGTAATATTTTCGGGTGCCTTTATCACATTTTGAGCCAATTTTTACCAAATTATTTTTTTCTCAAAAATACCTACAAAGACATAAAAAGCCATAATAAGTACAAAATCAAACACTATCAAAATAGAAAATCGAGCGTAATTTAGACACAAAAATACGTCTATAACACACCGAACCCGAGCCCGGCCTGCCCGGACGACGACGGCGTGCGTGCTTTGGCACGAAGCACCACGTGTGTATGAAATGTGTGGTTGCACCAACTAGCCCATATCCTACGTCCTCTTCCTCACACAAAAATATGTTGACCCCAAGGGGTCTCCCTTAAATGCAAATTTCTAAATAATATAGAGAGGTAATATTTTTAGTTTCTCCTATATGGGACTAAAGGTTTCATTCAAAAATAATAAAAATGAGCTAGTTTCCTTTGTCAGAGGAAGCTGCACAAGACTCGGTCTTACAACTACATTCCATAGAGTCTCCCATATGAACCGGATCATATTGTTAACACAATCCCAAACATCTAGGATCAGTCAACTGAACATGAAGTTCTCAATGTACATATATATTCTGTAAACCAATCGATTGTAAAGGGTGAATCAAAAGCTATTATGGTATCAGAGCCCTGATCCAAAACACTTTGTTTTTTTTTTTTCTCTTCATCACAACCGTTCCCATGGCAGACACAATCAACACCACCACCAATCCTTTTTCTCTTGTCAGCATCAATGTGGCTGCTCAAGCACCACTCAAACTCATAACAACCAACTATCTGTCATGGAAAATTCAGTTTCAAACCCTCTTCGTTGGGTATGACCTCATCAAGTATATTGATGGCTTCTCTACATGCCCACCATCAGAAATTACTCAAGCCGGCACCCCCATTCCCAACCCTGCATTCACTATTTGGAATAGACAAGATCACCTCATCCTAAATGCCATTGTAGGTTCACTCTCTCAACCCATTATTCCATTCATTGCTCAAGCAAAAACATCTCGTGAAGCTTGGACAATCCTAGCCAACACCTATGCCAAGCCTTCCAGGGGACGCATCAAGCAAATCAAGCAGCAACTCAAGAATCTTGTCAAAGGATCTCTTACAATCACAGAATTCATGCAGTCTGTGAAGACCAAAGCCGATGATCTTGCTGGTATTGGTTCTCCAATGGATATTGAGGATATCACAGACAAAATCCTTGACGGACTTAATCAAGACTACAAGAAACTGGTTCGTGCAGTTCAAGCAAGGGACACAACCATTACGTTTGAAGAACTCTATGAAAAGCTCCTGAACTTTGAAGCTTCCCTTCAAAGTGAAGCCAATGAAGAAACCCACTTCCCAGCCACCGCAAATGTCACCACCAGTTTCAATCGGCCCTGGCGTAATCAACCACCCTTGGCCAATACTAATACTTGCCGCAACAACTACACTCCTACACCTTCATTCCAGCACAATTTTCGCAATAACAGGCAGGCAACATTCAAAACAGGAACATCCCATCCACACTCCTCCAGACAGCCAAAGCCTTATCTTGGATCATGTCAGATATGCCGTGTCCAGGGTCATTCTGCCAAAAATTATCCTTCGTTTCGCATCGTACCAGTTTCTCACTCAAGTACTTCTACACCTACCACTCCTTGGCAGCCTCAAGTACATGCTACAACACATCGCCCTTCCAACACTGCATGGCTTCTAGATAGTGGTGCATCTCATCATGTAACATCTGATCTTGACAATCTATCCCTCCATTCCCCTTATGCAGGCAATGATGTTATCATGATTGGCGATGGAACTAATCTATCCATCACTCATACTGGTTCAACTGCTCTTCCATCCTCCAAAACTACATTCACCTTAAATAATGTTTTATATGTGCCATCTATGCCAAAGAATTTAATATCAATCTCTTAATTCTGTAAGACTAATGGTGTGTCTATTGAGTTCTTACCTTGTTCTTTTCTTGTGAAGGAACTTCGCACAGAAGAAACCTTGATGAAAGGAACAACTAAGGATGGTGTCTATGAGTGGCCAAAGCTTCCTCCCAAAGATGCATTCTCTTCCATGAAGTTGAACACATTCTGCTGGCATCATAGGCTTGGCCATCCAGCATACCCTATTCTGAAGCACATTGTCTCTACCAATAATCTAGGCCAACTACCAAAATTGCCTTCTCCCCTGTCATGTAACTCTTGCCTGTGTAATAAAAGTCACAAGCTTCCATTTTCCACATCTTCTATTGTCTCTACAAGACCACTTGAAACTGTTTTCTCCGATGTATGGACTTCTCCTATCTTCTCTACCAATTAATAGACACATTTTAGTGTCTAAATTGTACCTTAGTTTTTATTAAGTTAGTATTCGATTTTACAAATATTACGTGTTTTTATGCTTTTGTAGGTACATTAGAAGAATAAAGATTTGTGGAAAAATTGGCTCAAAAAGTGATAAAGGCACCCAAGGACAAGTGTTGTTTGGCAACCTAGAAGTGGATAAGGGTACCCTCGAGTCAACTCGGTCAAACCGGGTCAAATCGTGTCAAACCCGAGGCAAATCGGTCAAACCGAGTTGACCAAGTCAACTCAGCACGGGATCGGGACGGGAGTCAACTGTGTTCAACTGTGAACTTCTAATCCACGTGAAAATTGAATTATTTTGCTTCCAAAGTGTCCCACAAGCTAGAAGAGATTGATACAAGCCTCAACACGTCAAAAACAGAGAAAAATTGGTCGGAAATCACGGGTAAAAACTAGTTTTCCGATTCCGGCTAGGAGAGGGATTGTTTCATCAATTTGGGATAAGTATTACGAGTTTTATTGGGTTTGGGACTCTCCCTAGGGTTTGTAAACCCTATATAAACCAAGAGAAGCGAAGAAAAAAGGGAAGGAAACCCTAGAGAACGATCAGAGTAATTCCGGTGGAGTTCCGTCACCGCCGGTCACCTGCTGGTGCATCGCCGGCGCTGTTCTTCACCCACCATCGCTGAAGAAGACGACTAAGCAACTTCTGTATCTGTTGCATATCCACTGATACAGCTCTGCTCCTGTTGCCTTAGATTTTGACATTTTTGTTGCTTAAAGCTCTCTCTAACAGCTGAACCCTGTTCTGTGACACTTATATACGTATCTGTTCAGCTGTTGCACTATTCTTTAACCTTGTAATCAATATTTTGAGCAATGAAATCAACTTTTGAGCAATTTTTCTTCACCATGGGCTAAGTATAATTACTGGGATGATGGAGGAGGTTTTTCTCTCAATTTTATGTGGTAAG